>JAYKTE010338860.1:0-11054 GCA_036873565.1 Xipholeptos notoides | reverse complement strand
CTATATAAATTTACAGTAAGACTAACTTGTAATATACAGTATGGGGTCCTAGTGAAGTATGTGATCTACATGTTATTGCGATCTACAGAAATTTACACCTAGACTAGCTTGTGATATACAACATGAGGTGTCAGTGTAGTATGTGATCTACGGAAATTTACATTGAGAATAGTTTGTAATTTACAGCATGTAGTATGTGTTCTACATGTCATTGTGATCTATAGAAACCTACACCTAGATTAGCTTGTGATATACAGCACGAGATGCCAGTGTAGCATGTGATCTACACTCCATTGTAATCAACAGAAATTTACTAGACTAGCTTATGATATACAGTAAGGATATCATTAAAAAATACAGTAAAGATATTTTGCTCGCTTAATCTCAACATCTTCCAACAAAAAAAATCGAAATAAACTCCTCCACATTTAATGCATGGGTTAATATCTCCAGGTTTTATCAATTTCATGCGTCGAAGAAATTCTATTGTTGATTCTATATCTCGAATAAACTGGGTGTAAAAGTATTTTTCTCTGGACACGACTTTTTTCAATGTGTACTCCTCAATAAAACTGGTTATATTATTAGTTTTTTTCTGGTTTATAAACCTAATCAATCAGAAGTAGAGTAAGAAAAAAAAATTGTCGGTGATAATTGGCTTTTGTAATGCCGCTAGATTAGCCATCGACTTTGAAAAGATGAGGAAGATTACTTAGATTAAGTTTTTATATTGGTGTAGATTACATCAATTGTAGATCAAAAGCTATACCAGAAACATGCATACTGCAAAGGCACCGTTGAATGTGAAGAGAGGGGACAGAGTATTGAGCTTCAATTTTGAAACTTTTAACATTAGTGGAAAGTATAAACTCATATAGATCACAAACTCTACCAGAAACATGCATGTAGGTCACATATTACACAGGAAACATTAAGTGTAAAGGGAGTGGACAGAGTACTCAGCTTCAATTTTGACATTTTTATTACTGGTGTAGAAGACAAGCTAATGTAGATAACAGGCAATACCAGAAACATGCACATAGATCACATACTACACTGGTCCCAAAACAAGCGATAAATGCAAAATAAAGGTTAAAATACCATTAAATAAAAAAAGTCAATGAAATTCCGAAAATAGCTATAAAAATAACAAAAAATTGGTGGAAGAAAGGAATGGATAAGGTGGAAGATTTGGTGGAAGGGAGGGATAAGGATTTAACAATACTAGTTTCTATTTTGACTTGCGAATATGAGTGTGTATTTATTTATGTATATCTATTAGAGTGAGGTCGTGTGTGTTTATGGAACAGTCTCTACCAAACTACTCTGTTCATTTTTTGTCTACAGGCTTGGAATTTTTACAATCTGTTTCTTTAACTACCTTAGTAGAAATTTTCCAGCGTCTGGGCAAAGCCGGGCGATACATCTAGTATATATATATGAATATATATATAAACAGATAGGCTGTCTGTCAGCATGTGACAGTTTTTTTTTGTTCTATGTACGCCCAAAAACTACGTTATTCAAATTTTCTATGGGTATTGATCGTTGTATAATGTTATGAAATATAAAGTATATGTTTCAAAATGTTTATAGCTGTAAATACATTTTGAAATTGAGAAAACAAAAGATAACTATACGCCTTGATGGTGGCTTTTAAAAACCTAAGAGCTATAGTCTCGGCCTAATCAATTTTCTTTTTTTTTTTTTACACATCATGGGAATTTATTTTCCATTTTCCTTACTATATACAGGGGGATTAAAAAAGAATGCACCCAAATACCTGCGGTATATTTCAAAAATATATTTAAAAAAATTAAAACATATTGCATAAAATTTCAAGTTTTTATTCACTGCATCTCGGGGTTCGAACTTATCTGAATGAAAACGTGCCTCAGCGATGGATTGGTAGAAGAGCTACTATTTAGATAGTATGGATTGATAGAAGAGGTACTAAATACTTTGCTTTCTGCACTTGGCCTGCCAGGTTCCCCGACCTCACTGATTGCGACTTTTTACTGTGGGGGAATATTAAAGACAAAGTTTTTGTTCCACCGTTGCTAGTAAGTATCAATGACTTGAAAGATCGAATAACAGCTGCAATCAACACGGTGAATGGAGAGATCCTGAAGAGCGTTTGGGAGAAATTTTCATATCGGCTTGATGTTGTTCATGTCGTTGGTGGTGGTCACGTTGAGCACTTGTAAATCATGAAATAGAAATTTGATATTATATACAACACTTGTGTCCAGCTAGGTATTCATTTTTTTTCTTAAATATGGCGCATTCTTCTTTAATCACCCTGTATATTAGGCTTGGGAATAAGTTAGTTGCATTTTTATATTTTCTTTTACAATGACTTTTTGCTCTTCGACAAAATGTACAATATTCATTCGATAGAGTTTTTCTTGTCGTAGAAAATTTGCTAATCGTCTTTTTGGGTAATTTATTTATTTTTTTTATTACATTTAAATCTTAGAAATGGAATATCTAAAAGGCAAATAGCAACATGTTTGACACTCGCTCTTATTTGCTTTTCATTGAGGCCCAAAAACTGCTGAAGCAGCCTGGTTCATTTGCAAGGTATACGGAGAAGGTGTCATAGACGAGTCTACAGTATATAAATGTTTTGGCAAGTTAAAAAAATTGCAATTTTGACGTAGCAGGGAAGGCCTTCTAAGCTCGACGAAGAGCGTCTCAAAGAACTTTTGAAGGAGGATGATCACCAAGTCGTGAAGTGGCTGAAAAATGAACTGTGAGCACCAAACGATTCTCAATCATCTTTATTCAATAAGATTTGCCGAAAAATTTAGATAAAAATGCAATGAACTTTTCCCCCAACCCTATATGTAGATATATAGAAGTTCACCAAGAAAAAAATGAATGTATAATAAGGTTGATAAAAGTGTTAGAACACGGGACATGGATTTTGTTTAGTAATTATACATGCACGGTAACTTTTTCTGCGGAATGAATTTTCGTAGATTGAGCGATAAAAGGCTGGCGAAGAAGATGCGTTTGAAAAAGTCGATAACAAAACCTGACTGTGAAATGCTTTTTTTAAGCTATTCATTTGGCATTTTTTTTCTGTAGTATAACCAGTTAATTCCAACCCGGGTCTAAGACTCAATAAACAAAATCCACGAACTTGTTCATTTATTAATCTACCTTTGTTTTTGTTTTTCAACACTATCTAAAAATAACACTTTAATGGCAAATCTCTTGGGGATGAACTGTTTGTCCATCACGATGGAATTTCTAAGGAGAAATGTTTAATCTTTCTAGGTGCTTCTTGCAAATATAAACCACTTTTGGCTGCTGCATTCAAAATTAGATGTCTTTTCGCTGTGTTTCTGATCCAAATAAACGTAGAAGACCTCACATTTTGATTATAGCCTCCCAGAGTAGTCTATTATTTGTATGAAGAATTGTATTCAAAAATAAAAATAATTAGACGACTTATGTCAAAGCAATACGCTTAATTTAAAGAAAAGTATTGCCCGGACGCCAGTGACTAGTAACTATTCTCGTTGAGAAAGCCTATTATATAGGAAAGCAGTAATGTACATTATGTTCGTGTAGGTAGTCTGACTGCCATACAGGATTTGGTGACACTCATACGTCAAAATCGACGGGAGAGTTCATCATATATATTGCGTTTGTGCGTGCATATGTGTATATCTTTCAAAATTTCTCATTTTCAACTCAAAAAGCCTACTTTTTATAAATACAGAGTGGGAGAGAAATAACAGATGAAATTGTTATTACTTTGCCCTATATTATTGATATAAATCAAATAGATACCGTTTTTTTGTTTTTTTTTAAGATAAGCAATTTTATAATCTAATAATTAATTTTTGTCTGTTTCTGATAAAATTTTAAAATGTGAACAATTAAACATAGAAGTTTTACAAACGAAAGCTACGTGGTAATAACGGGTCATCATAGCTGTTTAGAGATAATTTTCGTCGGCATTTCAACCTAACTTTATAAAATGACAAACATTTACTAACTAGCCAATCAGAGGACCAAACATGGTTGAAATATATGTTGTGTAGTCTTTTGTGCTAAGTCACTAAGGCCGATACATCGGCCCTTCAGGGTCGAAAGGGTTCGGCTATCTATCTAGGAGAAGAATAAACTCTGAACAAAAAGCTGAGGTCTGTTGTTGTTCATGAAGTCTGTATTATCAACAGTTCCAAGAAGTGGGGATGGTTTTACACAATCTGCTACCTAACAAGAGACTTAGTGGTTGGGTTGGAAAACCCTTGGAAATTATATTAAGACACTTGACCCAGCGAGTAAGTTTCTTGTTCGAAAGCAAGAAAAAATTGAATTCAAAATATTAAAAAGGAAAATTTAAATTATTTCTAATGAAATATATCTGAATTATATATATATATATATCTTTTATATATATATATATATCTTATATATATGTACATATATATATATATATATATATATATATAGAAAGCAGAAGGTAAAACTAAACTTTGGGAGGTTCGGCCGTTGGTTACTGTTAGTTATCCGCTTGCGCGATCGTCAGACCAATATATATATATTTCAAAATTTCTAAGTTTCAACTCCATTTTTTATAAATATTTATCAGTTCATTTATTCCTTCTTTTTTTTTACAACTTCTTAATGGATAATTCGGATTAAGGGTTATTTTTTCTAGAGAAAGCCTTATGTTTTCGTTGCTAGATAGGAGTCAAAGCCAATATTATTGTACGTTGCAGAGGACATGTCGGACCAGATTAGGCTGAAGTGTTTTCATTAGTGAGTACCGAAGCCTCAAGAGATGACAAACGACAGCGTTTTTCTCAGTGTTCACTTAAGACAGTTAAAAAACAAAAGATCACAGAATCTAATCTTTATATGTGAGTTAGAATCATAGTAATTTAGTTTTCGTTCACAATTGAACCCTTTGGAAAAGTATGAATATCCACATCCCTCCAGCTATGGATTAGAAAGGATACATTGTTTATTGCCCAAAACTATGTGTCCTCAAAAGAACGTGCATCAATAAATGATTGTCCTCGGCATTAAATGACCTAAATGGTTGATATGCTGTAAAACAAATAAACAAATGAACTCTTATTTTCTACTAGAAAATTACCCGGTTTGTTGAGGGGTTGCTATAGTGCTTTTTGTGTTCATTTTAATATTTGATGTGAATTCCTTTTCTGTCTTTATATACACATGATAGAAGTACTGCCCACGTATGCTTTGATGCTCATTTTTTCCTCATTCTGATCTATGATCTGACTCCTCTGTTCTCTGTCTCTTATAGATATGATGTATACTTGATCGAGCACCAAACCAAGTTAGGCACAAGGCCATTTTTATGTGCTCATTATATACCTGGACTTTTGTAATCAGTGTTGCCCTTCACCTAGAGGGGCCACTCTCCCGAGTTAAGGAGCCTCATCTACCCGAGACAGCTGATAGTAAATGCAATGACTTTGACTGGGATTTGAACTCGTGTAATACATATCCAAAAACCAAGCTTTTCCCACTGCTCCAACCTCAGTGCCTCAATATATATATATATATATGTGTGTGTGTGTGTGTGTGTGTGTGTGTGTGTGTGTACTAGACGTATTGCCCTGCCATGCTCGATGGTTGCTTTGATGTTTCTTCTTTTTTCTTCCTTCTAGAAATTGATTTTTTTTAATTATCAATTTTTGATACTTATCGAGGGTATTCCGAAATATCACCCATCTAAGAACACTTCCAGACACATAAAGTACAATTGTGGAAATTTTCAAAAAAATCGGCCCAGGCGTTTCGGAATCCAAAGGTTATGAACTCACACACAGGCACACAGACAGTTCCATTTATATATTAGTTTAGAAAATGAGAATAAAATATATCTACGAAAAATAAAAAGAACGCCCGTATGTACACAGAAGGTTTTTGCACGATGATTTCTCCCTACAGCTTGGTGAATTTAATAAAGAAAAACACTTTGTTCACGACAAACATAATGAACAGTCGACTGGGCAAAATATGACTGTAAGGAAAATTCATATATTTCACTTCTGTCTGATCCTTTTGCTATTTTTGCTATTTAGAATCGTCATTTTGTTTTTGTTTTGTTTTTGGCGGGAAAGAGGTTGCAATTATGAATCCCAAGATTCAACATCGAAGAAAGAAACATAGAGAATTTTGTTTGATCAATTTTGGGAAACTGTTTGATATAAACTCTAGCTATTTGAGAGGGATCCCTAGTCTATCTCAGCATCGAAAGGACTGGGGGAAGCAATGGTGATATGAGGTTGTGGCTTGACTTCTTAAAATATTATTATTATTATTTCTATTTATTCATTTATATATTCTGCCTGAAGACACGCCAGTGTAAAACGATCAAACATCATTTTCTTTTAACAACTGCTCATAATGCAATATCTAATTTATTGCTATGGATCAATTTTTTGTTACGGTTAAAGCTAGAAATAGGATAAAAGGATGGTTGAGGGTTAATATTAGTCTTGTTTACCCTATTTAAGGTTTATTTTTCTAGTCTAAAGCTATCAATCTTGTTTGTGGGATCTTTTAAGTTAAGCTTTATAATTTGTTGTATCGAGTTTCTGGACTGTTATCCTCATCTTCATTGTTATCCCCATGTTATCGGAATCTTTGACATAAAGCTAGGTAATATTTTCTATCGAGTTTTCAGACCATTGTTATCGTCTTTATAAGTATACCCAAAGTCAGAAACCATAATATAATTCCTTATTACTTGAAAAAAAGCAAGCTATTAATTTCACTATCCACCTACCTATAGTTGAGTTAGTACTATAACATTGCATAAAACTGAAATTGTTGTGAAATTAATAATCGTATTTCTATGTTTATATATATATATATATATATATATATATACATGGCAGGGTTAGATGTTTACACAAAATAACAACACCAAGCATGGTTAAATAGCGTGGGGAACACGGTTTCTCATCAGATCACCGAAGTTAAGCTACACCGAGTCTGTTCATAACTCAGATGCGTGACCACTTAGGTATACCAGGTACTGTAATAAAAAAAGCAATCTGTAGCTCTTTGCATGAACAGGATCAACCAATACGGTTAAATCATGATGTGAACACTGATTTCTGCAAGATCCTAGATGCTAAGGAACGTTGAGCCCATTCAGTACTTAGATGGGTAACCATAATGTTAGAAATGGGCTATTTGCACGAACAGGAGTAGTCAAGTTACTGGAATTCAATTTGATCTACATGCTTTCTCGTACTTACTACCTAGCCCTGCATCCATATCCTCACACACTGACCAGATGAGCTTCACAGCCTAGTTGCTAGAATAGCGTCCAAAACGTCTTCGAGACATGCTCGTATTACGATTGCGAAATCAGACTGCACTGTTTCAACTGCACTTTCCGACTGATCTGAGAACAAACGGATAAGAAGAGTATTTCCCGTTCAACAAACTAATAAATCTAGAACACTAACAAAAAAAGTAAAACAATAAAGTGAAAACTATTTCATCTATTAACACTAGAACGAAATGGTGGGTGTGTTTGGTACAGATTTATATGAGAGATAGGGTGTGGGTATGAATCTGGCAAAAATGATATTTTGTAGGTGGCGATGAGTACGAGAGAAAAAATCGATGTGGCACGGTTTAGCTGCATCTTACGTCTTCAGAGCGAAATGGGCGAGCACAAAGGAGAGAGAAAGAATGAGTGAGAAAAGAAGAAGGAGGGGGGAAGGAGACGTATAACATTAATATAATTCGCTGAATTTCTGAAGTTTGTCATTTGGATAAGTTCGAGATATTCCTTTGGTCAGTGGCATTGATCATTATTATTATTTGAATTTTCACATCGGTCACTCACAGCACTTACATGATGTTCGTGACCGTTGGTTTTCACTGGAGTCAGAGTGAGAACAAGTCTCCTCGTGATTCTCCAGGAGAATCGGCTCCATCTCAGTCAAAGACTGCACAGTACCTCTTCTTCTCGGGTTTTCACCCTACTACATACATCTTTAACACGCAGGATCAGTAGAATCTAGATTCTGTCAACACCTGGTGGTGCCTTCCAAAGACAGGGAAAATAAGTTTCCTCTAGCACTATAATATCCCTTATATTCAGCGATTGCATGTTCCTCCTCTCGATGATGATTATTTACGTTTTTTCCTCACAGTTCTTTCAAGGTTTTATGAGATGGTCCCTAGTACTCCTATGATAATCGGTATCGCTGTATTAATAATCTCATTATTATTATTATTATTATTATTATTATTATTATTATTATTGGGGAAGTCCACATAGGACAGTGGATAGGTAGTCGGACTTCAGAATCGTAATACCCGAGTTCGAACCCAGACGTTCACATTTAGACTAATACCCTTGATAAATGAATAAATCCCCACATTTCCTCCAGCCAAATATAGCATATTGTGTTATTCAAAAAAATTTCATTTGAACAAATAGAACTTTTATTAAAAATGATTGTTCTCCGTATTAAATGACCGAAGAGGTTTATATTTGGTGAATAAAAACACACAATTATTATTACATCATTTTCCCTAACAATATTTTTATTGTGCTCAATTTTATTATATTATTATTTTTATGATGTTTTTTTTATAAATACAATTATTTTATCGTTACTATTATTATTAGTATTAGTATTATTACATGATGACGATTATTATTATTATCGTTATTATTATTATTATTATTATTATTAGTTTTTTTCGATGTTAAAATTTTATCATTATTGGGGACAAAGATGCCAAAATTTAAACATCCAATTTATGGATTAAGATTTTTTTTAAATGAATTATGAATTATGAATGCAACGAAATTTTGAAAAGTTACGGAGATTTTTCTAATGATTTTTATCAACAACATTTTTTATAAGAATTATGCCCAATGCTTTTACAAGCCATTCAAAGTGAATTTTTATACGCAGCCTGTAAGGAATGATTCATTTTTTTTAAATTTGAATTATATTTCTTTTACTCCAGCCCACTTCACTGAGAATAGCAAGGAAAATGACACATTGCATAGTACAAAAATCAAATAAATAGATAAGTAAATAGATAGATAAATAAATAAATCAATCAATAAAAAGAAGGGGGATAATTTTCCGATGTTTTCAGATTTCAGACACGTCGTCTTTTGATTCATCATATAAAAATATAAAATAAAAAATAGTTTTTTTTTGTAAAGTAACATATTTATCAAATTTAACCTCCATAGATTAACTGCCCTCTTTATTTCAAATAAAACTTTCTGGATAGGATTCAAACGCAAAGGAGGCATATTACTCGAGATTACACATTCACTAGAGAATAAATAATGATAGGTCTTTTCGACAGGAACTGTTTATAAAACTAAGAATTATGAGTAAAATATTTTTTTAAATGATAGGTTTGTTTTTCACTTTTTTTAAATGACTTTTTATGAATACGAATAGATAAATTAAACCAAACCGAAAGAAATCGTTATGGAGAGGATAGAAGAATTATATTCATTAAAAAAAGTTGAACACGAGCGAAAGGGGACAGGAAGAATTATATTTACTTAAAAAAGCAAACAATATGAATAATATAAATATATTATCAAGCTTTATCTGAAAGATTCAAACGTGAAAAAAACAATGATAAAGATAAGAACAACAGACCAAAGATTTGAAACACAACTTATCAAGATCCATCTAAAAGATTCCAATCTTAAGATAACAATTATAAAGATAAGGACAATAACCCAAATCTTCGATGCACAAATTTTCAAGCGTCGTCTCAAGGATTCCAATATAAGGATAACAATAATAAAGATAAGAACAATGGTCCGAACATTCGATGCAGAAATTTTGAAGCCTCATCTCAAAGATGTCAACGTTAAGATAACAATAATAAAAATAAGGACAATATTCCGAAAATTCGATGTAAACATTTTCAAGTCTCATCTGAAGGATACTGATGTGAAGATAAACATTTTAAAGATAAAGGACAATTGACCTAAAATTTGAGATAGAAATTATCAACTCATATCTCAAAGATTCCAATGTGAAGATGAAGAAAATATTCCAATAATTCGAAGTATAATTTATCAAGACTCATCTCAAAGATGATAGAGATGAAGACAATAGTTCGAAAAATCAATGCCCAAATTATCAAACCACCTCTCAAAATTGTTCTAAGATTTTTACTAGCTATATATTGAAAATCTCCTTCGCAAAGGTGCTGAACTATTGGCCATATTTTTTCAATATCTTAAATACTGCCTTATTTGATGATGGATTCCTAGATAACTGTTTAAAATTCTTATAGCCTTCAATTAATAAGAATTTAAAAATAGGAAGAGAAAAATCTTTTTTTTCCATAATACCCCTTTAACAAGTCGAAGGGAGACGACATGCTTCAAATGCTGATGTTTCAATAATTGATTCTTTTGGAAATTTTTCAACTCATTAACTTGGCTTTCAAATTCCCGGATACGAGTTTTTAAAACTTTTCATAGAATCTTGTTTCTCTCATCTTTCCCAATATATGTTACTGTCTGTTTAAGGGAAAATAATCTTTGTATCTATAAAAGTGAAAATGAGTGTGTGTGTTTGTGTATGAGGATAATCTGTCTCTATCAAACTTCTCTGTCAATTTTGGGTCTACCGACTTTCTTATGTAGGGTATTCAGACCTAAGGAAGGCTTTTAAACCGGTTTTGAACCGAAAATGTAGCTGCTAATGGGTTAAATTTGAAACGTTGGACAGTTGTGGTTTAGACCAAACTACTGTGACAATTTTGGGTCTAAACACTTGAAATTACAACATGGGATATTCGGACCTGGGGAGCATTTTCTTATTGGTTTTGAATCGGAAAATAGCTACTAAAGGGTCAAATTTTGGAATTACAAAAATACAAGTAAATATGAACACAAAAGTGAGCATCCAAGCATTCAGATCTTTGAAATGTGCATAGCACAATGATTCAGACCACAAAAATGTACTTGTACGGTACTGCTTTCCTATATCATAGTCTTCTTTAACTACTGCAGTAGCAAATAACGGGCAATA
>JAYKTE010338749.1:0-11054 GCA_036873565.1 Xipholeptos notoides | reverse complement strand
AAAGATTGCTGAATTATAAAAAGCCTCATCTCAATAAAACTCCTAAAATAAATATAATTACAAACGTAGTGTAATAATACCTAATCAAAGATGAGGACAACAGTCCGCTAATAAAGATTGCTGAATTATAAAAAAAAAAGAAAAAGAAAACTTCCTGTTCAACAGAGAGACAAAAAGAATGAAGAGATGACGTTCTGCTCATAACAGACAGACAAAACAATTCAATCTGATTCCAATTCAAAACTGTATATTTAAAAAAAAAACTGCTTGTTTGTCAACGAATCTTGTTTGTTAGATTAAATGTATTCTGTAAACACAAATAGATTTTTGCTTTTAACGGCCATTTTATGAGCTTGAAATAGGAATTTTATTGAAGTCAAACAAGATTTTTACGATACAAAACTAAATATTTAATGAACAATGAGTGATTTTTTTATGATGAACAACGAGCAAATCTTTTTTATGAATGAATCGATGAATGAATGAATGAATCGATGAATGAATGAATGAATGAATGAATGAATGAATGGATGGATGGATGGATGGATGGATGGATGGATGGATGGATTGTGTCTCTTTTTTATGATTGAACAAAAATTTACCCAATCAAATTTTGTGATAGAAAATAGTTATGAATGATTTTTGATATTAATACTTCCGCTGTTCTGCTAACTACGTAGATCTCCGGTTTTTTAATACTGCTTCAGATGGCTTTCTTTCAATGCCATTTCTTTTAATTCTGTTGTTATTACTAATGTAATAACCATAGAATTAAAAGAAATGGTGATATAGCAAATTAGTAATGTATGTAGCATGTATATACTATAATAAAAAATATATTGTTATAGCCCTACGAATAACTACAGAATTAAAAGAAATGGTAAAATAGCAAAATAGTCAAGTATGTGGCAAGAATATTCTTCAATTCATGTGTTTTTACTGTCTGCATGTGCCTCTTTTTGTATATGACTTCGATCCCTAGGGACTCTGAAAACGCTGAGTCAATTTCATGAAAATTTACAGTTCTACTTTTTATGTCTGGTAATGTTCTCAGATAGCTATTGTTTCGGAATATCTCCGATTAGTATTGAAATTGATAATATAAAAAGATAAGCTTCTAGAAGGAATGGTACAATTCGAAATAAATTTTACACACTTTTAAAGTCTACCATTGTTAAAAAAATTCATGACTACAAACTGCTAAAATAGGTTGCCAATATTGGGTCTAGAGACTAAGAAATTTAATATAATATGTACTTCGACTTGTGGAACAAATTCGATTAGATTTTCAATCAGAAAAATATATTTTAAGGAGTCATACACAACCCTTGTGAAAGGTCGGGTAATATTACTAGTTTAGCAAGATGCATGATGCACCAAACAATTAAATTGCATACCATGAAAACAATAATCGCTATGCTTATTCTGATTTTAATCATCTTTTGTCGAAAAGTCTAATTTGCTATTGGTCTTCTATGTACGTTTCCTAATCGATTATTTTAATTTATTATGGTTTCCTTGGTTCGTGTCTGCATGCAGTCGTTGTTGTCTTCGTGTTCGTCTCCTGTCCTAGGTCTATATTCGGTACAAGACTGCGGAGTGCCATTCCAACTCATTTATGTCATGTTACAGAGACGGGTTTCTATAAATAAGTAACTATCCTCATTTCTGAACATTCCATATCATGGAAATATATTATTAAACTCCAAGAAAGGTTCATTTTCCGTAGATACATGAAAGACTGTGTATACCAAAGTGAAGTTACATACAAAACAATTTCTGTTGAAATATGCGAGAGCTCATTTGTGACTACAAATGTAAAGAAAGAAATAGATAATCATGGGAAATGAACATTATTCCTTTCTTAGAGAAACAATCAGGTAACAAATATATTAGGCATAAATTTCATAATATTACAAGCGTTGGAAGAAATAAGGAGAACGAGCGTGATTTGAACTTCTCATTATCTAGTTTGCAATCAGCATTCGTGACCATTTTATCCGTCAAGCCAACTATGTTTAAATATATACACCTATTTACGCGGGTATTGCTTCTTGTGTATACACTACTCAAATATTCGGGCGCTTCCTCTAGGGTTATATTTAATGCTTTGAAACCTTACACGCAAATAACTAATGAGTTCACCTCAATAGTATCCACATACTTTTTTGCAAAAAACAAAACTATCAATAAAAAAAACTAAAAAAAAAACGCTGCAACACTGAGCAACACGTATCCACAGAAACATCTTCCAAACATCCACTTATAAGAAACATTTATTATTGTCAAATAGCGTGTGGCTCCCTTTCGCGTGTTTGCGCAACGACTTTCTACTTTTATAACAAGGTTTCTTTTTATTTTCCCTCAAAGTACAATTCATATGTGAGGGCCTCCTTTTCTGTATATCATCATGCCTTCCCCAATCCCTATCACCTAACCAAAATTGAGTTCTACAAACATCAGCTAACTAGAATGATTTTTATAAAAAGAGGGGAAAAAAGACTAATTCTGTAACTGGCACGCTATTCCAATTTTAAAGACTACGTTATGGCTTTCTTAACTTGTTTGATAGTTGCTTTGATAGCTGATTATGATACTTTTAATACATTCGAATTCATAAGAGTAAAGTTTACAGCCATTAAAAGAGCAGTCCTAAGTCTTGAAAGGTACAAGTGTTACGAGGGAGCATTTATAGCATTAAAAATATAGCATTTATGATAGTATTTAGAATATATAGTAATATTGTAGTTATAGGTTATAGAAAATATTTGAAAATAAAATAGAATAGTAATGGTAGTAGTACAAAACCCTAAGGTCATAATCTAGGTCGTTTAGGTCCCAGAGGACAGCTACCATTCTAGGGAGGTCAGCCCATATAAATAGAAATCTTAAGGCTTAGTAGCTAGTTCCCAGCTAGGATTCGCCCAGAGAACCCGGCCTTATGATTCTGGGACACATAGTCAAGCCGAAAGAATCTTGTTAAAACATATCCCTACAACCACAGAAAGTCTGCAGACCGAACCCTGAGACCAGTGGTAATTACAAACTTTTCCCATTTTTCTGACCATTTATAAAAGCCTTGTTATATTTGATAAGTTTTCAACTAGATAGAATAGCTAAGATAGAAATAGGAATTGACCATTCCTAACTTTCTACCACATTTCCTTCTTCCTCGTAAAGGCACTTTTTCCTTCCCCCTTATTTGTTCATCTAAGGGTTTAAACCCCAAGCCCACGTGTGTATACCTTTTTGTAAAAATAGTAGTAAATGTGTAGTTTTCTTTGTTAATAAATTTTATAACCTTTTTTCTTAAATATAATTTCCTTTTTATGTTTTTTTCTTGTTACTTCAATCAGAACGTAACACATGTAAAAAGTCCGAATTATAGAATAATATCTCATGATCAATTTAGTCTTTTACTCCAGATCAACATTTTTAGTCATTTAATGCTGAAAATAAATTTTTTTTATAGAAATCTTTCTTTTGTCCGTGCGTTGTTCAAATAGCATTATACACTCTATTTAATCCATAAATGGAGCGAAAATGATGTATACATTTTCAAAGGTCATTATGTGTAATGAGCACGTAACGGAACAACTGAGATAATATTAAAAAAACAATACTGAGCCTCCTCCGGGCTTCACCGTGGGAAGAAGACAGTCCGGGTTGAAAGCTTCTATTGACTGCCTCCACACATCAACCCGCTCTGAAGTCGGAAAAGGGCCAAACAGAAGGCATCATATAATATTACTTGCTTATCCTGAGCTTGGGAACAGGTTTTGTGGTTTATGCAGCACATCCTCCTTTTATCAACGTTTCGAGAAGAAAGCAAAGCTTTCCTGATTGCAGCTCTTCCATAGTATCTAGGGGGAAGTCGGTTTGGCCCAATCGGTAGGCAGTCGGACCTCGGAATCGTAATACGCGAATTCGAATCCCAGTTGTTCCGTTTGCGTTCATATTCGTACTAATACTGTTGGGAAAGATATGAATCCCCACATTCCCTCCAGCTATGGCTTAAATAGTGTAATTTGTGTCATTAAAAAACTGTGTGTACAAAAACTCACGTTTACAAAAAATAATTGTTCTCGGCATTAAATGATCTAACATGGTTGATATGCCGTAAAAACACAAACAAACATAGTATCTAGCTTTAATGAGCTCGCAACAAACGGTTTTCGTAAAAAAACTGAATTGCTTAGATGCTGATTTAACTCTGCACACACCTTAGTAGCCGTAGTTTGCTGGTTTTTCTTCAAAATAGTCGCTGATCTCTACCAGAGAGCTTGGAAGGCCAACCAGCGTTGCTCCGATTGTTGAAGATCTTTTCCTGTTATTTTTAATTGTGTCATCGTCTTCTATAACTAAGCTCTTGGGAATATAGTTCTATTCCTGCCATTTGAGCACCAACAATTGTGCCTGTTTCAAAATCAGTTAGGTCACGCCTTTTACCTAAATAACAAATAAATCTGGAATATAATCGAAAATATACAATTTATTAGCTATAAAAACCTATTCACAGTGAATATATACCAGCATAATTGAACTCGGATCAATATTTAATCGGGAATGGGAATGACCATGTAGTAAAATAAATTCCAGGGCACAAAAGGGCGTTTGTTTTAATGTGACTAGTCGTGTAGCGTTATAACTCATAACTATACACAGCTAAAACCTGATATTAACACTTTGAACAACAAATAAGGAATGATTAAAAAATGTTGTTTGCGCATGACCTCGCATCTTAAAAAAATGTAAAATAATTCCAAATATTTTTGGACAAATAAAAACTCACCAAATCCCAAAATTAAAACCTTAAAAATTCCAATGTTTTTAGCCTAAAAATGTAGATACAAAGAAGAGAAAACCAGACTGATCCAGAGAACAGAGAAGAACATCGGAGGAGAACAACGAAAAACTTAGAAAGAAGAAGACAAGTATGAATCTTGTCGTTAGCGCCATTCTGGCTGACTGACTAACTAAAAGTGATTCACTATGGCAGACGATAACTTTAAAACAATAACGATCTCCCACCAAGAAGAATACCAAGAAATAACTTTATTTCGAAAAGAATGAAACTCTAAAGAACATTTCATTTTATTAATTTATATCCTTCACAATCAATATCATCCAAAAATTTTATTGTAAACATTCAAACACAAACATAAAATATGATACAAATTTAATTATTATTTTCTTCTTGTCTATTTTGTCTTGTTCCAATATAATGTTGGTATGGGAATCAAACAAACATTTTAAAACATAAAAAAAAACATAACTCCCATTGTACCGTATACTTAGCTCTTCAATTTTTTTATTCAAAAGTTTAAAAATAGGAGGCATTAATTTTGGAGCTACTCTCCTATATCAAACTTTAAAATTTTTCTTATAGTCAGGCTCTCGTAATATCAAATTCCCTCAAGAATTATTTCTTTTCTAAACTTCTACTCGGCAGAGAAAAGATATATTTACTCTTTTAATTCCCGTGGGTATCGTTTAATGTCTCATTGGCTCGGTTGATGGAAGCTCAATGCTTTTAAGACGATATTCTTTCTTTCTTATTTCCTTCAAAGATGAACAACGTTAATTCGACAAATTGCATGACTCATTGACAAGGTGATACCCTATAGGATGTAATTAACTTCGTAAGATCTACCCGCTTGCCTAATTTATAGTGATGTAATATAGAATAGTATAATTGTTTACCCAGAAGTTAGAGTATTTAATGTTCTTCATATAAAAACTGTACCGTCTCTAGATTAATTTTTTATTTGCATTTTCTCTCTAGCATTTTAATATGGGTTTATTTAAAAACTTTTTTGGTGCCTGATGTTTCCTGGATGTATTTTCCCTTTCACGTTTCTTTCTTAATATATAATAGCATTTTCTACTATAATCAACTGACCAAGATCAAAGTGAATGAAAATGGAAATATTTGAAAAATAGAAATGCATAAAAATAGAAATGTTTGAACCCCCAAAATATAAAAACTCTCAATTCAGTTAGCTTAAACAATAACATAAACTGAAAAAGTCAAGGAAAATAATTGAATATCTTTTAAAGAGTTTTTTTCATTAAATATGTTTTTATAAAAAGAACGAAAAAAAATCTGATAATATGTTAACTTATATCAAAATCAATAAGTTATGGGTATCTGAAGACACGTAAAATACGACTGTGACATTTATAATTTTGCTACGTATCACATAATTTGATTAGATAGGATGAAAAGTGTGAGAACGTATAAGGAACACACATTTTAACACGCGCAAACCAAACAATTCGTTTTATATCAGATGTTTGCTTTTTAGAGTGAATTAATGTTTAGTACCGTCGTCTTAAAAAACGAGGTTATCTTCAAATGATTATGGAATCTTTATTGCATAAAAGATAGATATTTTAAGCAGGTTTTTAATTAATTTGTTGCTGCGGATTTTCTTTTTGCCTTCTCGATTTGAAGTTAAATTTTTGAATTGACGTGAACACTAGGACACTTCAATTAAAATCAGATACGCAAAAGAATATTAATACTGAAAAATATTGCCTGGCAATACATGACCAGAAACATTTATTTAGTAGTAAAATAGAACTTTCCATATGTTCAAATCAATCCTTGTATAAATGATATTTGTCAAAACTTTTCTTTTAGGAAACCCAGTCAATAATGCTTGTATATCTATTATAAGGACTACATTCCTCTTATTTATTATTGTTATTTACACAAATTTTTTATCTATTAATAATTCAGCCTTCTTCCGGTGAACTAGTTTTAAGTGTTCCCAATATAGTCCAACTAATAGACGAAACGTTATGAAGATAAATATGAAGATGAAAATTATAGTACGAATAAAAGATATGCAAGTTATCAGGCCACATCCCAAGGGTTCTCAAAATAGAAAATAAAAAGTAAAAAGAATGATAGAATTTTCTCTTTTGGTAATTTCTTGCTCTTTCTCGATTAAATATTACATACTTATGACGACATTTCGAAATGATGATTATTTCTACCAAAACATAAAAGTCATAGCAAATTTGCCGTCCTATTAGATGCAAATGATTTTTTTTATATAACTAACATGACTAATCTTCACACTTCCTAATTTTTTTCCTTCTGGGTTCATCCTCAACCTATTAATTTCCTTCTGAAAACCTATTAAACCACGAATAGAAACTTGCTTGACTCATCTTTTCATCCCCTAGGCCTCCTTTAATATTTCATAAACTTATTGTTTGTTTTCTTAAATTTAACACAAAATGTGATTGCATAACATTGTCCCTTGTTTCCCTTCATCGATAAACTTGATCAGACTGGTTCGAAAACGAACACCGCTGCGCTCAAACCTAGAATGAGAGGAAGTTGTCAGTAAATCATTTTGTAGACTATATATATATGTATTCCGCCATGAAGTAGCAGTGTGATAAAATCATGTTTCTCCTGACATTTTCTCATTACTTATTGAACAAATAATGCATATATATACTTATGTATATACAATCAAATTCATATATATATATATATATATATATATATATATATATGTGTAAAATAAATTTCGACATATGTAACAAAAACTAATATTCGAAAAAAACAACTATATCCATGTCCTGATGTTTTTTTCAAATAATTTTTGTTAGATATTTTCGGAACGCACAATTGGTGCTCGACTAAGTAAATATCATATATTAATAGCGTAGACTCGGCGTCAGCATTATTTGTTAAGATTTCATTTTCCGTCTATGTAATTATCCTTTAAGCCTGGTGTTTGCTATGTTGAGGGATTCAGACTCACTAAAACTTAATACCACATTTTATAAAATGATATTCATTATTTGTATGGTCAAGATTATTGAGCACTTTATCTATAAATTTAGCAAACAATTATACTGTGATAATATATGCAAATATATATTGTTTTAAGAAGTGGACGTCTGCGCTTTTTAAAAATCAATTTGGTGTACAGCCTTTTATAAATGGTTCTTTTCCTATAAGTTTCAATAAAAATAACTGATTTAGTATACTTCACAAACTAGAATGATTATTTGAAAGGAAAAAAATATCTAAACCTTATCTTAATTGAAAGACTTAAAAGTAGAAGTAATCAGACAAACTATATTTAAAGAAAATATTGGAATATGAAGAGTCTTTACAAAACGATTTTTTTTTCGGTCAGTTTATGATAAACAATGATGATATTCTGAAACCCACACATTTTGGCAGGAAGCTTTTAATGATGTAAATAAACACAAAAACAAAAAACAGAAATAAAAACGATCAAAACGAAATAAAAAAAAAACCGTCTTGCGTTTTTAATCAACATCAAACACAGGACAGAATGATATCTTTTAAAAGAGATTATTTTTTATTTATCTATTCATTGATTCACACACATACGTAGAAATATGATATAGTACACAATAATTTTTCTTATGAATCAGAATGTTCGGTTATAAACAATAATAATCAGGAGAGTTGCTCGATTGCCATATAAGAAACAAGAAGATATTTTGAAGATGTGTATATCTTATTATTACCATCTTTTTATTAATGGTTTTTATAATATTCTAAGAGTAATTTATAATTTATACTCTCATATTTATATTTGTATATTTAAATAGAATTTAAATTCCGACAATTTTATAAATGAATAATCGGTATTCCTCTTTTTAAATAATGTCGATAGATGATTTTGAAATTTGCATATAGATCGATTTCATACTTATTAGAAATAACCAATGAAACTCATCCAACTTGAACCCACGATCGCAATGATAGAAGACAATATAAACCGGGAGCGGACTGTGCCATCGATCAATCGGACCATGTCCGAGGACTGGCACTGCAAAGGGGCACACCTGGATGCCAATAAAATCATCAAGGATGTCCTTGTTTTACACTCATACATGCATGATGACTCGGGCCGCTCCGCTTTGCTTGCACATCAAGAGTGTCTAATGGCCGTAGCTGACTATCGGACATAGTTACGCCAATCTGTCCAGAACACCTGCTTCATAGCCTCTACATTTGGCATTTAACTGTAAAAAATTGGGAAGCACTGCATTTTCTGCCCGAGAGCCCATAATATTATCAGTAGTAGTTTCATAAAATAATTGAAATAATGTAACCAAATACAATGGGGCTTTACAGATTTGACTATAAAAATAATGCAATAAATAATAGTTCATGTATTACACACATTTTATCTAGAAAATAAAAAGTGTGTATTATGCACTGCTCTATAAAAATATCTTTAGACAATTGCTATTTTATGAGTCGATTTCAGCTGCGAAATGACACAGAAGCAGAAACAATGAGGCACCGATATTTAGTGATAGGGACCCCAGGAGGTATATGAGATAAAATTATACGTACCTAACACTGCGTATATATAAAAGATAAGATAAGAATTACCATAAAACTGGATTTGAAGGATATTATAAAAAAGTTTCTACCCACCTAGATTTAATAAGAATAAAAGTAAACAATAGATGTAATATAATTAGAGTTAGTAGGTTTGATCATTCAACTATGAGTGTGTATTATATATGACGAGAAACGTTCCCACATTACAGCACACTTATTAGGATGCGAGTTACGGTTGAAATCATATTATAAAGGAGAAATTACAGCTACACTTGTGATTAATTTAAATAAACTTACATTAAGTAAACTTAGATTTCTAGTGAGGGAATTTATCATATCTAGTAAAATTGCATTGTGATTAGAATGGATTCTCACAATCCACTATTAAATGATCGACAAACGATTCTGTTATACCCACAAACATATACCGGAGATTAAATTTAAAAAAAAGATTATTCTAATTTTTATAATAGAAATATCCATATAAACATACACAAACTAATACATACATTAATGCACTAAAACACACTACCACCTCCAAAAACACACAGTCACACAGACAAAGAATGCCTCACACAAGAATATACGTTGTTTTAGAAGTGAGCAGCCTATTGACAAATTTTAGTATGATCGGATTTTGGAAGGCAAGATTTCAAATCTCAGTTACGCAATTATCTTCAGCTTCTAAGGTAAAGTATGAAGTCCCTAAGTACTCTGGCCGTTAAAATAAAGACTGATATTAAACAATAGCTATTCTCTCATTAAATGACTGTAAAGTTTTATTTAACATGGAGAAATCCCACAATAACTACACACGCATCAATACTAGTAGATACGAGTATAAATTGAGTCAACAGTCTTTGGTGACTGCCAGTTCCGTCTGTCCTGTCATCGGACCAAAAGGTAGCCGCGTTATTTATGTTCATCCATATACTGCTTGTGGGACCTGATGTGGTGGGGGTGGCATGATGTTTTTTCCCATTTCCTTCAATTGTTTGTGCCAATAATTTTGATGAGGCTTAGTATTTGTATTTGTTCTTGTCTCGACATTTGGATATAAGTTCCGATTTTTTGTTTAAAAGTTTGTTTTGTTCTGGGAAGGTGCTTATGGCTAATTTTTCCTGTAGGTAAATGTTACACCGTTTAGATGTGGTGTTGTAGGCTGGTTGGATTTTCTTAATTTTCCATGTCATTTCTGGTGTGGTTTGGTTGTTAGTTTTCAGGTCCCATATATATTTAGAAAGTGTGGTGGACTGTTCATATTTTTTATTGTTAAACGAAGTTTTATGTGTATAACTTCTTTGTTTCCATGTGCTTTCAGTTAGACCAGTGTAAATTCTTTTTGTGATGTTGGTTTTTACTGTAGCTTGGTAAACTATGTTTGTTCGCAAAGAGGAGAAAAAAACCCCATGTAACTCCAACCAAATCCGGTCCCACTACTAGTAAATGAACGCACTGGAATAACACAATAGCCTGTTGGTCTGATAGCCGCACTGGTTGGAAAAATGACAATCACTAAAAGCCGTTGGCTCCGTGACTACGCTTATCTACTCCATAGGCTCTATCCCTGATATTGAGCCCTGTAACTATTATTACGAACAAAGTTCTTTCTACAGATATATACATATATATATCTATTTATGTATGCATGCATGTATATTCAGATAATAACACATATATGAAAATAAAAGTACAC
>JAYKTE010338639.1:0-11054 GCA_036873565.1 Xipholeptos notoides | reverse complement strand
AGTGCTTGTGGTGGTGGTGGTGGTGGGTATTTTTTCATTTTTTATGGTTTCATTAATGATTGATTTATGTATAGCAAAAATATAAGTGGATGTTTTGCTATTACAACCAACGCTAACCATAAAATGTCATTTGCATCGTTCGTTAAAAATTAAATGAAATGGTGTGTAGCAGTCGTAGCTGAACTGGTGATGTCACGCAACAATAAATTAATCTGTCTATCTACCTTGCTTGTGCCCCTTTCCCCCTCTTCCATTATCCGCCACTAGCATGGCTTGACTTGCATCGGCCTGACGAAGGTGAGAGAAAATAATGTATATTCGAAACTTCTGCTACACTTTCGTCACTGATGGTTTACATTCTGTGAATGTAAGCTTAAACATACTCCCTTTTCTTCTGCTGTAAAATAAGAATAATACAGATAATGATAATAATGATATGATAATATCAACAATAATAATAATAATAATAATAATAATAATAATAATGAATAATAAAAAATAATGATTATGGATGCTGAAGTGCAAGAGGAGACTTATTGTCACTCTGCCTTTGGAAGGCACCACCAGTTGTTGACAGACAGAATCTAGATTCTGGTTTTCTATAAATTGAAGGTTTTTCTTTTGTCCACACTGAACATTATTAAATACAAAGCTAGATAAATATCGAATGATAACGCATTTATGAATTAATCAAACTACGAGAGATTTCAATATTTTTTTAAAAACTTGACAGATATATCTAAACTAGCATGCCCAATAATGACGACATAAAATTTCAGTAAAATAATTAAAAATATATAGTAAATTTGTAATAAAGGATGAAATAAGAAAAATAAATAAATATTATAACATTTAAATTACAGAATGACTAAAACAGGAGTGTGAGAGCTAGATATACTAGAGTGAAAACCCGAGAAGTGGCACCATGCAGTTTGGGGCTGGGATGGAGCGGATTCTGAAGGAGCATCACGAGGAGACTTGTTTTCACTTTGACTCCAGGGAAGCAACCGGTCATGAATAGCATGCAAGTTCCGCGTGTGGCTGGTGTGAGAATTCAAACAATAATAAAGAAGGAATATAAAAACAGGCATGACTGGATAAAGAAAATAATCCACTGGGAACTGTGCAAAAATTTCCATTTAGAACATTCGGAAAAATGGTACATGCAGAAGCCTGAAGCTGTTCAAGAAAATGAAACACGCAAAACCGTTTGGGATCTCGATGACCAGATACCAAGCTGGGGTTCGTCACCATCCCAGGGGCCGTCACCATGGCGCCGGCCAACTTCTTTGCGAATTTGAATTAGAACATCTTCCTCTACCCCTTCAATTAATCTTGATGAAATTTGGCATGATAGTGGTTCCTAATTTATTGCAATCTTTTAACATTGACCTTCCAAATAACCCTGCCAAAAGCAATGTAATGGATCATTAAGGATCCTTTTTTCTGAAGATGCATATAATTGTTTTGAAAAATGTAAGATAATATTTCTAAAGTCCAGCGCGAAGCACGGCTATCTTTGCTATTAATGGTGATAATATGAACTAAATTACCTGAGATGTAACTATATGTTTTGTTTTCTCTGTAAAAATTCTGGCTCATATAGCAAGTAGTAATAGTAGTATTAGTTTTTATTATGTTATGAAATCTGATGCCAATCACCAGGCGCTCGCGCAACCCAGTAACCAGTGATTTTTACTGAAGTCAGAGTGAAAAATATCTTCTCTGATTTCCAGAAAATTCTGCACCATTCCAGTCTAAGACTGTAGGGTGCAAGAATAACATAACCTTGAATTTTCTCCCCTCTTCGTCCATTCCACACACTTATTATTATTATTATTATTATTATTATTATTATTCGTCCTTGCCCCCTCAGAATCAATGCTAGCAAGTTCTTAGTGACCACTGGCTTTCACTGAAGTCAGAGTGACAAGAAGTCTCCTCGAAGTGCTCCAGCACACTGCGCTTCATTCCAGCCAGAGACTGACTGTATGATGCTGCATTTTCTTGGGCCCCCATCTCCATGCATCCATTCCTCACATCTAGTATCACCGGCGCTTTCTGACCTTTCAAGGGCCATCTTCAGTCATAAGTACTTGTTATGACTTTTAAGCTTATCATTTAGGATTTTCAGATTAATGATTAACAACGTTTATGTTCGAATTATTTTACTGTACACCACTTCTATCCTTCTGAGTGTTTTTAAATTCTGGTCGTAAGTTATTTAAAAATTCCACATGGCTTTGAAGGACCCGATCGCTTTCTGTCCTTTAAAGTTCCATCTTCAAATTTATATTTTAAATGAGTTTCGCTTTTTACAACCTCGATACAAAAGACTCAGACGCATAATAGGAAATGTTAAATTATGTATCCAATAAAACCAGCGACAGCACATTTTATGTACGAGAATCATTCCAAAAGTAATGCCTCCTAATTTTTTAAATTTCGGCCGAATGGATCAGATGGCGCTGCGAATTGCACTCTTATGATGACTGAAATAAATGCATCCATGACGTGAAAGTTCCATCTCTCTCGTGAAGATATTGATGGTGTGATACTCTAAAAAAGGAAAGGAGTCCCTATCATGGACATGCGTCAGTAGCAGAGATGCGTCACTGAATTCCCCCATGCAGAAAAAATTGAATCGATTAACATTCGCCGGCTGATTTTGAATGTTTATAAAGCCGACGCAGTTGATGTCAGCATAGTTAGTTGATAGGTTCGTTGATTTCAGATGGGCATCAGAGATGTGAGTGGTAAAGCGCGCGCGCTCTAGATACGAAAATGGACTGCCTTCTCGTTCATCGCCTGTGAAAGTGTATTAGGAATAGTGTATAGCTGAACCTTTTTTTCCTCAAAACAGTGAATTTTAGAATTCTCTTTTGAAATTTAAAATTCTGCCCCCCTCCCTGCGACACTGTTGTTTGAATCGTAATACACAAGTTCAAATCCGATGACTGGATAAATGTTCACATCGGGCTATTATTTACTTCGGAGAACAGTAACACTAAAATTATGAAACCCATCATCAAGGAACAGTAACTAACCTGCAACCACAGAAAAAAACTTAAATAACAACTCGTATTTTTCAAACAATACGTTTAATAAAAGTATTATTCTCAGCATTAAATGTCCGACAAGGTTTATATGCCGTAAAAACAAACTATCCACTGGCTGGCTGGCTGCTGTTCTGTTTTTTGCGATTTTTTTTTCTTATGTAAATGATTTAAAATTTAAAGATGGAGCAGATGTAAAACTAAATCTTATTTTGCTGCAAAAAATCCCACAAAGTTTATTCAAAAAGTTTTATTAAACAAATATAATCAAATTATACAAAAAGACTATCAAAATATATCCCAAGTCGATGATGAGAAGTCGAGACCATTTTTTTCTGTTCCTACTTCTTTCCTTGCTTCCTTATAGATATTGATAAAAAGAATAAACAAAAAAAACTTAAAAAAAAAAATCAAATTCTATCTCTGCAGTTGCAGTTGAGTTCTGATAAATAGTAACAGCATTAAGTAAGCAATCTGTTCATAAAAAGTCGCCAATGTCGGCACTTCTTGCACAAGTAAACCTTTTTCTTTCTTTAAAATCTGCGACCACAAACCATCATTCCCCGTTCTGTCTCTAAGTTTCAACACAACAACATCACAAAAACAATCAAATTGAGACTCACGCACGCGCATGCCGCACGTACGTAGACGATAAAATACGGTCAAGTAAATAGATTAAGAAGGGAGTTAATTCAAGGTTTGGTATGCGTAAAACGTTTCACTAGAATTGTGTCAAATTTGTGTATTAAAATACAGTAGATTCTTCTGTATGCAATTGCCAGCCCTTGTCAACGGTCACCTGTTATTAACGACCGTTTGCATGGACGTTGGATGACCATATCTGTCCTTGTTCCTTTTTAAGGCTCGGCGGTTGTATGCATGCATGAGCCTTCAGTGAGCGTGAGCGACTATTTGCCGTATGCGACTAGTTTTTGATGGCACTAGGGAAGGCAAGGAAAGCACTGCTGTTCAGTGTTGCTGCTGCATATATCAGAGGCCACGCACGGTACGGTCACTGAATGAAACTTACATTGTTTTTGTTGCAGCAGGAGAACTGGTTTAAGTTCTCCAAACTGTAAAATTAAAAGCTGCGTATTTTAAAACCAGGGTACAGAAAGAAATAATTCGAGGTAAACAAACAATAAAGTTAAAGTTAAATAAAAAAGAACGAAAGAAAAGTAAATTCGGGGTCATTTTTCTTCTTCCTATTTCTTATATTCAAAATCTTGTGCTTCTTATGCTTTTTAAATGCTTTCACAACTTAGATTCCTAAACATATCGTTGTTCGATGTTTTGTTGTTAGTAAGGCTTTATATTGTTACTACTACTACTATAGTAGGTCTAACTACTACTACCATAGTGGCTCTAACTACTACTATTCAATACTTGGATACATACCAGCCACAGCTCTCTCTGCTCCTAAATTACTGTGGCTACTACTAGAGAAAGCAAGAGAGAGAACACAGCGAAATAAGTATAATTTCTTTTGCTGGGGAGAAAGTGATAAGTGAAAATTAAGAAAAAAAAAGTATATAAAGTAAAAGAGAAGAAATGTTACCAATAAGTACTAGTGTCATTGCAGAATTACAACTACTACCACTAATATCTACCGCCATATCACGACTGTTATCGTAAAAAAACAACATCATTTGTTTTTTCTAATTTGTTTATTTTTATCATGGGTTTTTAGTAGAGAAATTAACACTTAAAAAACAGTAACAGTTAACGCTGAATTGTACCATCTTGTGATTTTGTTTGTGTGCATCATGCGTGCTAAATGCTTCCTTCATCTCTCCATCCACCCTTGACAAAAATATATCGATCATTTTCAATTTTCCAAATTTTGAGAGCCAGCCCACCTACCTTTATAAAATAATTATTATTTTCATGAAAATATATGAATAATGATTCCATTTAGTACTTGTCTCTGTTTTGGGAAATACGCATTTTCATCTTGGCATGTCGTTGGAAATAATGCGAAATTGAAACCGGCTGGAAGTACAACTGACCAAACTCAAACTGAGGTAAGTTGGGGTGTGGGATTTTTGTTATTATTTGTCTTTCTGTCTGTCATATCTACATTTCTTTCGGGGCGTCTTAGCTGTAGGCTATTACAACTGGGAACTTTCTGATACTGGCAAATTTTTTAAACCAATTATTTTAGCTTGAATAGAAATAAATATGTAAATATTTTATTTATTCATTTTTGTAAAAGACAAGTTTTAAGAGGTTTGATATAATGAAGTTACTTAGTTTTTTTTTGTTTTTTTTCTTTTTACTAAAAAACAAACATTTGAAATCGTTTGTTTAGGCTAAAATAATTGGTTTAGTAACAGTTCCTAAATCACAAAGATCTTAGAAATAAGGACCGTTAAAATACAAATTACGGCGTACGCTACATTTTTCTGTTTATACAGAAATCACCCGGTAAGACGTAATGGGTTTATTTAAATCAAATGGGTTTTTTTCTATTCCATACAGAAAACAGAAACTGAAATTAGAATATTGAGTTATCTTTGTGAATCTTTGTCAATAAAATATTTTCTGTGTGCATATCGCATCATCAGTGTTCATAGTATTGCCGACGAAGGGAGGCTGCTGGCTGGGCTGATATCTAATCTCTTAGAATCCAGATTTTCAAGGCTATGAAATTAATTTTTCTGATTATTCCACGATTCTGCTATTTTCAGAAATATTTCTAATCGGTGATTGATTTTATTGAAAAATATTGAAAAGAAAACATAAAACAACTGAGTATTAGGAAAGAAAGGAGTAGTATTATGTGAGTAAATAAATCCTAAACGTCGACATTCCACTTGTAACTGCTGTTAAGTGCTCTCTTTCAATGTTTAGTTACTACTTACTTATTTTTCACTATAAAGTGAACGTTTTTGGTGTCAATGAAGCGGGCAGAAAGTGACTGTTGTTCTGTTCGTTTTGTTTTGTTTGTGTGTAATGAATTGATATTTGTAATTATTTTTTATTCTAGTATTGGTAGATTTAAGGGAAAATAATTTTAATTTTGTTAAATTTTTCAAACTGGATATTTTTTTTATTCATTTAATTTTTGGCAAAGTTGAATATTGTTTTTAATTTTAATTTTCTCCTTGGTCGATTTTTCACACATTTATCTACTCTAAATCCAGAATTAATTTAAAAAAAATAACTAGTTTAGAGAAGAAATGAAATAAGAATTTTCGAGTATACCTTAAAAAATCGAGCATTTTCGAGTAGACCTTAAAAAATTGAGCATTTTCGAGTATACCTTAAAAAATTAAGCCTTTTCGAGTAGGCCTTAAAAAATTAAGCATTTTCGAGTAGGCCTTAAAAAAAATTAAGCATTTTCGAGTGACGTTAAAAAAAAAAAAAGTAGTAGACTTTGGAAAACAAAGAGACGTGAAATTGGCCTCACTAGAAAAATGAATTCTTCATCGCTATTTTTTTTTAGTTGTAAAATGGTTGGTTTTGTCATTATATTGTCAAACACTATTAGACAATGTAATGACAAAAACAGATATTTTAAAACTCAAAACCCATTTTAGTCGAGTTTGGAAAAAAATTCGGACACTAATTACCATTCAAACAATTATCCTTAACTTTTTTCCTCACTTGCTTCCTACAACAAATGCGACAAGTGGAATGAGTAGTGGAGAGTGCTAGTGTTTGCTCTGCTGCTCTTTAAAGTAAAAAGAAAAACAAACAAAAAAAAAATCTGCCTCTCAACTATTTGTCTTTTCTACTAAAACAGGAAATTTGTAAATTTGCAAGGTTTTTCCTTTCGTTGTTTTAATTAAACAAAAATAAAAAATTTAGCGCAAAACATTAAAGATTCTTTTTCCGAGATACAAAAGCTTAGAGAAAAAATATGAAATAATCTTTAACAAAAAAAAGTTTTAGATTAGAAATTAAATTCAAATTGGTTTAATTTGATCGTTTCTCTGGGTGAAACCCAAAGAATAAATGATTAAACAAAATTTGTATTTTCTTTAACTCTCTGGACCCTGAATTAGCTTAATTATCAACAAGTCAATCTGTTCTATAAGAGAACCATAAAGGGCCTAAATATCGGCAGTGTCGTATTTTGCACTATACCAACTGGGCCGATATATCGGTCTTTCAGGGTTTAAAGGCTTAAATACAAGTTGGAGGACCTGCTGGCTGACCAACCCAACCTGGGCGTTTTTTTTTAAATTTTGGTCTTTTTTCAATTTTTCTCAGTGGATTATTATCAATTGGACACTAATCTACCAGATTATAAAAAAAGATTGCTAAAATTCAATTTTTAAAGATTTATAAGGGTGTGCGTGTGCGTGCCTGCTGACCGTGTTGACTGCTGATGATCATAAGGATCTCAGTGTCTACAACATCTCTAGTAAATAAATCGATCCCCCATATTGGAACCACAAGGTTTTATTCTACGCGAAAAGGCACAGTGAAAACAATAACCTGTAGTTTTGGGACAGGTTTCATAAAGTTTCATAAATTTCTTATTAGAAATCTCTGAAAATTTATTAAATTAATTTTATTATGTCTCAACAACTTATTAAAAAAATATCATGCCGTCGTAATTGTACTTTTTCGTAAATATTCAATCTAAACTCTAACCCAATAATAACCATAAATCTGTTGCCCTGGACCAAAAAATTAGGTTAATGTGCAGACTGCAGATCTACCGGCACGTAAAAACTCGCGTTGAATTTACCGTTCTAATGTTGATTTTTATGGGCATTCGGGTCTGTTTTTGAACTAATATTGCAATTAAAATTGTCGCTGAGTTTTTCGCGAGTTTTCATGTGATGTCTGCACATTTACCAAAAAAGTATATATATATTCCAAAAAAGTAAGTAAATGGTAGAATGTGAGTATGAGCATCATCGGCACCAAATAAAAACACACCTTTCTAATGTTGATTTTTGGGGGCATTCGGGCCTGGTAAGGGTTGGCAAAAACAATGAACTCCGCTATTGAAAACCATTAGTAAAAAAAAACGTGTGGATAAAAGTCTTAATAATACCATCAAGGGCCAACTTTAAACGTGATATTCGTTCAAAGCAGATTTAAATATCCCTTAAAATCAACTTTAGAAAAGTGAGTTTTTATTTGGTGTGGATAGTCGCATTCGCCAAAAAGTATTTTTTAATTTAAAAAATTTAACCAAGTATTTTTCATTAATTTCCAACAACTCAAGGTTTCGCCTTCTCACAGAGTTGTTCCAATATGGGGGATCAGTTTACCGTTGTATTTGAAAGTGAGAAGAAGCACCCTCTAAAAATCTTTAAAAATTATTTATTTATTTGTTTATTTGCAATGTTCTGAAGTGGGTGGGATGATCTGGTAAATTAGTCTCCATTCGTTAATAATCCGCAAAAAAGATCGAAAAGATACGAAAAGAAAAAATACTCAGGGTCGAGCGTACGCCGTAGCGTGCGTGAATGGGTAACAACAAGTAAATAAGAAAAATACGAGGACCGTTTTAATATTTGTTTATTCAGATCAAATATTCTAACTTTAAAAAGAAATCAAAATCAAAATTAAAATCAATTAAAGAATTCTTGAACAACGAAACAAAAACGCCAACTAGAATGAAAAAATATGAGTCTTAAATTATATTTTTTAATATTTAGACTATTTGAGAAATGAATCGTCTTGCATTAAGGAATGCTTCTTGCTTTGCTTGACACAAACAAAATGAAAGAGGAGTTTGAACGCACACACAAGTAGCAGATTTTATAGGGTTTATGTAAAACAAAAACAAACACTCAAAACCATAATCAAAAATGAATCAATGTGTATGGATAATTTTTTTGGGGGGAAAAAAAATATTCGCATTCAATTAAATTATGCAAATTTAATTTCTAAAATTCACTTGTGGTCACAAAATAATGCAGTGCGGAATTCTAAATATCTAAGATAAAAAAGAAAGGCGATATTTTCATTTTAAATTATGAATTCCTTGAATTGAAAACTATAATTTCTGAAAAGTATTTTTTAACATTTAATATTAACAATTCAGTTTTGCTATAATTTTTTAAATGCTCTCAATGTAAATACATCCATACTGCACTTCATTCAAAACAAACCAACTATTTTTAATAAAAATAGTTGTTTTGTATTGAATGCTAATTTTTTCACTTGAAACCATATTAATTTTTGTACATTTGTAATAAATAAAAACAACTACATAACACAAATAGGGAATTGAAAAAAATAAGCTTTTCGTTGTTTTTTGTTAACGGAAATTTTCTGTTTCGATTAAATGGAAAAAAAAAATTTTTTTATTTGATTAAATTTTATTTTTTAGTTCAGTTAAATAAATTCAATTTTAGAGAATTTAGGAATAAAAGAGTGATTTTTTTTAACATAATTTTAAACATAGATCTGTTTTTAATTGTTATCATATTCATTTAACGGGGAAAACACGAAAAGTACATTAGGACTGGGCTTGAAACCTTAAAACAAAGTGGATGAGAAAGAAAACGAATGTCTAGGCATGGTGTGTTGACTGTTGTTGCTCGATATCAGCAGAACTTTCTCAATGTTAAATAAACAAAATAATATTTGTGCTGACTGCTGCTGTGTTGTTTGTTTTTCATTTTTGTTTAGTTTTTTTTGTCTTCTTGATAAGTCTCTTTGCCATGTCAACCTATTTATGATACCAAAAAATAATGCTAAATGCTGAGGACTCAGTCAGTCAATGCCTTGTTGGTTGTCGGTGTACGGTTTCCCCTCTCTTTGTATGTTCTTTTTTTCTCCTCTTAAGTTTCTTATCTCTATATCTAAAATAAATTGATTTGTTTCTTCTCACTATATATCCTACCCAGAACTCTATTTTTCGTTTTTGATTTCACCTAAAACTGTTTGGTTTAATTCTAAAAAAAATTTATTGGATGGATAATAAGGACAGGAATGGAACCTGAAACGCAGTTACATTTATGTCTATGATGGTAGGAGATGATGATGATGATGATGATGTCAGAGAAATGAAACTAAGGTCGGCATGGCACGTGAAGTGAACTCATTGAAGGTTAGAGAAATGTTTTTTTTCTGGGGTGCAGGTTACTCAGCACTTTTCTTCCCTCTTCCACTGAGGTCGTATCAGCGTTTTTCTAGTTTTACAAACTTACACATATGGGATGAGTCTATCCATTTACGTTCACATTTGGACTAATATACTTGGGAAAGGTATGAATCCCCACATTCCCTCGAGTTATGGATTAAATAGTACATATATTGCTATTCAAAAATATTTGTGTTGACAATCTTTTATAAAAGATGATTGCTCTCGGTATTAAATGACCTAAACGGTCAATAATGCGGTAAAAAACATATGGGATAATTCCTCCTGATGCTACATGACAAAACATGTAAAACAATAAATAACATTTAAAATTTAAAAAAAAATTAATTAATAAGAAAATAAAAATGCTAATTCGGGTACACAGGCTGTGGGCTAAAAGGTCTACGTCCCTAGATTTTCATTCTCTGACCTATTCTTTGGGTTCCAATCCTTACCGTCACACTGTTTTTACCCAAGCGTAGGTGTTTACACAATCTTTAATAAAACCATCATCGATGACAGTAAATATTGTCGCTGTAAATAAAAAGCTGAATAGCAATTGGTCGGACTTCAGGACAAATCTAGCAACATTTTCATCATCCAATTTTTGGATTAAGATTGAAATAACGAATTAATTAGTGCAACCAAATTTCGCTTGAAAAAGTGATTGAAAATTTTCTTATGATTTTATCCCCAATTACTTCAAACAATTACACTATTATATGTCATTAAAAGTGATATTTTGTCTGGTGTCAACAAGTTCTAAAAAAAGAAAATAATGATAGTCTAAATTTTCTCTGTGTGTGTACTAGTGTATATATATATATATATATATATATATATATATATATCCATAGTTCAAGTGCTCCATATCAGCGTTCATATTCGTACCAACACTGTTAGAAAAGATATAAATCTCCCCATTCCCTCCAGCTATGGGT
>JAYKTE010338528.1:0-11054 GCA_036873565.1 Xipholeptos notoides | reverse complement strand
AACCATAAAAATCATCTCTAAATTTTAATAAGAAAAACATAATTGTATTTATCATGTGTTACTTGTTTATCAAAATTTTTTTAAAAATCTGTTGAAAGGAACGAAAGTTATCTAAATTATAAATCCGGCGCTTAAGTGTGCCTGCGTGTAATATTTGTGAATATTTCAGGAACATTATTCAGTATCTAAAAAATATATGAACATTCATTAGAATTCATTTAAAAATTGAGTAAATTTTGTTAATTAAGAATGCATTGGAAAAACTATTGGAAAAATATTTTACATTTTACTACTTTTTTTTCTTACAGACCATTCATGGATCGAAGCTGGAGATAGTGGATGAGGCTAGTCATATGGTTATGTTGGAAGCGCCAGATAAAGTGAATAAGCTTATTCTCGACTTTATCTGTTCGCGTGGCTCACACAAATTACCTGACGTGAAAGAGTCGGCAGAAGAAGGCCAAGAAAGCCCACTGAAGGTCACATCAGCATCTAGTCATGAAAGCACGTGTAGCGGCGGCGACAAAGTCATTCAGAAACACTTCGCCTACCAGCATCAGCACCAGCACCAAAGTCGCCTACATGACGAGCAGTCACAAACACCAACCCAATCCCCTAGACAAAATTTCGTAGGATCCCGGTCCAAAATTTCGCCTTATTCTAAAGTACCAATTCCTGTGCCAGTCCTAGAAGAAACCAGGGAACACATAGAAAAACAAGAAGTTGATCAATATATCCAACAAATATACGCAGACGAAAGCTCGACACAGAGTAACCTAGAAACCTGGGAAAATTGGTCAAAATATCCCCAAGGGTCAAGTTACGATAATGCTTGTTACGAGTCGGATGAATCCGGAGAAGAATATTATTATTATAAGGACCAATACGGAAATCATCACTACGTTAGCTCTAAGGAATATGCTAGACAATTCCCTTGTAGTCAATTACCACCGGAAAGTTATCGCGCTAACGAAATGGAAATGTCCACCGTTGATATTCCAGCATTCGAAGATATCACTTCGTCAATTGGAATAGAGGTAAACTCTAACGAAGAAAATATTGTTTCAGAAAATGCTACCGCCGACAGTTATTCAATGGTGATTAATGCCACATATCCAGTCGAATTAGATCCTAATGGAAGCCCTGATAAATATATTGCATCCCAAGAGACACAGCTCTCTGATCACGATTTGCCAGAGAGATTAGAAACCCCTGAAAGTCCGTATCGCACACGAGATAACTATGTTAACCACATTGGCGAGAAGCCACCGCTGAGATTTTCTGTTCCAGAGCTACAGTTTTGCGAAGAGTGTATACAAAAAAATTCCAGCGATAGAAAGACAACAGATTGCGAGAAGTGCATTAACATTAACCTGGCTGCGGCTGAATATAGGAGCCATCAAAATAGTAGCACGCGTCTCCAGTCGGTAACTCTGGCTCTAGGACGACAAAGGAGCGATTCTCTAGATTATCTCGGACAAGAACAATTAATTATTATCACTTGTTATGATACCGAGGATGAAGAGATAAGCATCTCATCGTCCATAACCGATGATACCCACAACAATATTGGGCGTCTCGCTAGAGAACAACAGCTTAATCAAACCGCGGCACGACATAGTCAACTCAATGGAACACAAGAGGTCGAAGAGGTTAAATCTAAAAAACCTTCTTTGCCGACTTTGGACGAACGGGAAGAAGAATATTCTCCTGGCGGCAGTTCTGTTGATAGCTTGGGAGATAATGGACGTGAAGTTCCGCCAAAAGAAAACATAGTGAAAAACTTGCACCAAGAGCTTCTAGCCAAAGTCAAAAAGCGGAACAAAGGGAGTGAAAGTAAGAAACGGCCTAAAAAGCAAAAATCAACCGCAAACCCTCTTGAATCAGAATGCTCTTTTGGTGAAAATTTAGGTCCTCGAAGGTCATCGTTTTTAGAATCAAAAAAGCTGATGGAAGCTCATTTCTCTAAGGCTGTATTCAAAATGCCAACGTTACCCTCTAATGGAAGGAGTTCCCCAATTGAAAGTCCACTGAAAAGGGGGCCACCAAAAGCTGCTAAACCCCAACGTCCGAGCTATTCTCCATCTCAGGTTAGAGACAAACATCAAGAGGAAAATATCATATCTTCCAGTCCTTCATTTTTACAATCTAAGCGAGCTATCCATGATCATTTTTCCAAAGTAGGGCTAAGTAGTCCAATGATGCGTCCGTTATCGTCACCAAATTTATCAGGTTACGAGAAACGTGATAGTGTTCGTATAATTTCACCATTAATGGATCGTAAGCTATCAAAATCTTCACCGTCCACATTGGCCAAATCACTCAACCTACCCGAAGAAAAGGTAGCTTTAAGCCCAGAGAAACTAGAAAAAAGCCAAGAGAAACTAGAAAAAAGCCCAGAGAAACTAGAAGAAAACCCAGTTTCCCTTCGACTCAGTGTTAGTGAATGGGCCGAAAAACATATAATGTTAATCAGAGAGTTGGCTTCCCCTGAAAAATCTAAAGTATCTGTTAAAACGCCCGAGTCAGGAAATGCCCCGTCACCATTGTCGACTTTTGAATCAGGGAGCTCATTTCCAGATTCAGTGCCACTTAGTTTGGGTGAATGGGCTGAAAAACACACGAAACGAATTTCAGAGTTGATTTCTCCAACGTCTTCACCCCATAAGTCAATATCGAAAGAAAACGTTAGTGCTGAGGGTTCTCCCTGTAAAAATATGGTTTCCATTGAAGAATCAGAAAACAAAAGCTCTTTGAGTCTTATTGAGTGGTCAAATAGACACTTGAAGTTAGTAGCTTCTCGGCTGTCTTTTTCGGATCCTTCTTTAGAAAAGAATCAGAATGAGGTTCTGAATTCTGCTGAACAAGAACAACACAAAAGTGGGGAGACCCTGTCTCTAAGTGTTGTTGACTGGGCCCAAAGACATGTCCAGAAGATTGAAGAGATGAAAACATCCGGTCAAAATGAACACGAAATTCTGAAACCAGAGACCATATTGCAGCAGACAACCGCGGATAAAGAAAGTGAGTGTAGTCCAAAACGAGAAATGAAATCTCTTAGCCTCAGCGAATGGGCGGAACGTCATGTAAGAAAAATTGAAGAAATCAATTCCAAATCTCCAAAATATTTACAGGGGAAGCTATCCGATAACAAACCTTTGCCTGTTTGTGGAACCGGGTCGGGTCGAACGCCAGACCGTGTAATGAAACCTGTTGGATCGATTTCTACTAATGCCCTTAATGAATGGGCAGAGAAGCACGTCCGACGAATAGCAGAACAAAAGCTGGTTATTGGATCAACCATGGAAACAACTGAAATAGAAAAAGACAATAAGGATACAAAAGTAGAAGAAAAAACAATAGAAGCTTCTGTTTCCAGCGAAGAATATGAAAATCTCCTGGGATACAACAATCAGAATAATGTTGTGACAGATTTTCCAAGTGAAGCACAATCTATAGATATTTTAGTTAACAACAGTCCCGATGGCGAGGAAAAAAGATATTCTTACTCAAAAGACATCCACAATACAAATGAAACTGAAGGGAATCATGTTTTAAGTGTCAACACGCTGTATGAACCACATATTTCCAAAACATTAAAATCTTCTTATCAAACTAGCATTCTAAGTAAAGCCGCTGCGAGTGGGGATAAAATTCTGGGAACCGGGGATAATGTTCATGGAACACCTGGAAATGCTAAACCCCTTGTAAGTGATGTCAGCCGGGAGACATATGTTTTTTCTGCTTCTAAAGAAATTCAAACCACGCAAGAAGCAAATAATTGTCACCAAACCAGCCTTTTTCAAAATCAATGCAAGAGTGAAAATTTTGTTTCAATACCAAAATTAAATGTTCCCGGGTTAAAAGAATTTACAACTTTAACTTTGGAGAAAAATGCAAGAGAAGAGAAAAATACTGATTCTACTTTGGGTACTTCTCAAATGTCGGATGAAATAAATAGTTTTCACCAGGCTAGCCTTTTAGATAAACCATCTCAAAGTGGAGACTATGTTTCAGAGCGAGTGGGGAAAGTTTCAGGAGTAACAGAAAACATTGGTTCTGTTTCTAGAATGGAAAAAAGCGTGGAATGTATTAGTAGTCCGAATGATACAACATTACGAGTGCCTCAAACAACAAAAGAATTAAAGAGTTTTCAGAAAGATGTGATTTCAAAAACTGACCCCCTTCCCCCCAAAACAGACATACCCACAGATGTAGAATTACGGAATGAGTCGAGTCAGAGCCTAACCAACTCTCCAACATCAACGGATAAACTTAGATCAATCAGTTACAGACGACGATCGTCATTGCTGCATCCACATGTTCCTGAATCTCACGCTACGGTGAGTACTAATAGTGAATTCCTAACAAATAGCCCCTCAAATAAAAACAATAACAACAATAATATTAATATCAATAATAATAATAATAATAATAACATATCTGACTTTAAAGAGGGTTTCCCCAATTTTTCGCCCACTAAAGCAACATTTGATGATAATAGCAATGTTGTAGCCTCTACAAGTTTTGCCTCGAAAGAGAAAGACTTTAATGGAGATAAAAGCCACAGTTCAAATGATGAACAAGAAAGCCTCGATCAGCAATCAGCCGAGAAAGGAGAATCTATCGATAACGGCAATAACAGAATAACCCCGCCAATCATGACTGCAATTACTACAACAGGAACAGATACTCCAACCTGTAGCATTGTATCTAATGCAAATACTTATACGACGACAAATAAGATCGACTAGAACATAATAAAATCCATTGAGTGTAAATCTATTGAGTGTAAATCTATTGAGTGTAAACTCAAGCTAAAACTTGTTCTACATATTGTTCATAACTTCATTTGAACCCATGTGTAGTGCCATGGTCCACCTTATCGCTTTAGCGATGTCTCAATTTGCAATATTACAAATATAGATGTTTGAACGTCTATTTAAAGTCTCATCAAACGAATAATTTAAGTCAAAGTATCAATAAAAAATACAAATTATTCAGCTGAACACTACATGATGGTTTATTTGAAAAAGTTTTAAAATAGTCAATTAAATTCTCGATTTAGACTACCATGTGTAACACTATATGGCTATTATTTAAAAAAGACCAATTCTTACCTATTAGCAAATACAATGTAGACTAATCTGAAATGTGCTTTTCTTTATTTTTTCCAACTGCTATTGGAAGCTTATATCAAATGGGGCGAGTTTTATGGTAGCAGCCCCATCCCTATCAAAATATGTCGACGATGCCAAAGTTCAAATTCTAAAACATACAAAGTTGTTCTGATAACTTTTCGTTGGAAAAAAATAATTTGCACATATACTTGTAAGTTTTTATATAAAAATTAAAGACAAATAAAACCAAACAATTTAATTTGACAGAACATTTGATGATTTTTCAACCACCATCGGATTATTAGATCCTATTACAAAAATCCTTAAAATCAGAATTCAATTTCCAACGATTGAAACATTGCAGCCTGTCTCATTAAAAACGATCCTACAACCATGTTAAATAAAGGAGTCTTTCCTGTACCATGTTACTCAAATACCTATTGCAAAGACACAACTAATGTCAATCGTGCAAAACAACAATAGTCTTTGCAGCTATTAAATAACATTAGATGTCACATGAAGATGGCTTTATAATCAGTTTTTTTAAATATTGTCACCTGTACTATTTTGCTTGTAATGTTCTTTAGAAAAAAAGATTTGGTGAGGATGATATCAACAATAATTTATATATTCGACCAACCACAACACTGACTATTTCAAAATGATTCCCTTCTTTTGTTTCAACGACTATTAAGACTACTGAACATAATACAATACTGTCTGTGATTACATTTTAAGGTAAAATAAGTTTAAAAACATTCCCAACACTTCAAACCTTCACCGAACTGGAGTTTCTTATGGGGGGATTCTATGATTAATATCAACTGATGCCTCAATCTCAACATAAACTTTGTATATTTATTATGTGGACTGTAGTCCTCATCTTTACGAATGTGATAAATATTTTATAACCTGCATTATAAATACACAAGCAATCAAGCCTCATGTTTAGGATTCTGAAAAATAATCAGCATAAACTTTTCTAAGAATTTTTTTATCATTAATTTTTGTTTAAAGTATGCCTTTTACGATAACGATAACTCAAAATGTGGCTAGGTCAACGAAAGCTCAAGTTACTTACTTAAACGAAAATCGTGTGACGATTTGTCTAAACATTAACAGGTCGAAATTAAGAATGCTTACATACAAATAACAACTCGAATCATGAGTTTCAGATTGTTAACTGCAGAAACATCCAGAATAACATAAGTGTTCTGTTGATACTGCATTCCAACTTCTTAGCAGACTACATATATTCAGTTTAATATAAAAAAATGACTTGACCAGCTACAACTTGAATTATTTCTTAAACACATAAACCCTAAGAATAATATATTCAATATATGATCTTTTTTTTAATAAATTCTAAGAATGATTACAAATCATTATACTCTTCCAAGCACTGGAAATTACTTTTCGGTTTTAAAAGCCATCATTAGACAATTATGTTTAATGTAACATTTGATATATCTATTACATCTAAAAAAGTTAGCTCATACAAACGGACAAGATAGAAATTGTTCAAATATCTATTTAAAAAAATATCAATTAAACCTCATTAGGCTGCAATAATTATTCTCTGAAAGGATTTTCAAATTGCTATCATTCTCAAATACTCTTTAATTCGGTCCAAGAAACACTAAAACGGATAAAATACGCACTGATTGCTCAATAAATCAAAATCAATTTCTATTTATCATCCACGCTGTATAAATGACTGAGACTATTGTCTTCACTTGTGAACCCCTTGTTTCTTTATTGAAATATAAAGTTCAAAATACGTTTCTCCTGTAAAAATTGTAAAATTTTACGCTATTTACATGACTCTAAAAATTTTCCTTGTTGCAATAAAAAAACGTTTACTTTAGATTCCAGCTTTATTCAGGTGTTTGTGGAAAACTTGAGATAAGAATAACTATTTATTACAAAGTTTTGAGCTAGTCTTCTTATCTTGCATGCGATATCGGGTTGATAAGGTGTTGGTCATCAGTTTTTCCGGCCAACTTTACTCATTCAGTTAAGAAGGAAAATTTAAATAAAAATACATATTCTTTCATTATTAAAATACGTTCTGACCCCTGGTGCAGACACAATGTTCCTTCATAGAGTTTTTAAAGGTCAACAAAAAATAGCCACAAAATGGTCCTGCTTCAGATCGGCATTGGAATACAGTCTTCTAGGATTACTTCATATCAAACAATTGCATTACACAACGTTCAGGATCGGATACAGTAACAAAAAATTCTACCATTAATTATCTATCATCCTCAGCTGTAAATACTTAAGAAATTTAAGAAATAAAGGAGCCCTGAATAAAATGTTATAATGCAAATATATGAAAATATTAAAACAATGATTACTAATGAAGCGTTGAGAACAGAAATAAGAGCATTTCCATCTTGAATAAAACTTATTAAACATTTCATTATAGACGACAGATAAATTGGACTTATAGTCTATTTAAATTTACCTATTTCTATAACTCATTGCTATAAAATATTATACATATCAGAACATATTTTAATGCTACAGACATTCTTAATACGGATCAACAATTCCAAAAATGAAATTTTCAAATTCTATTTGCCAGTTTAAGAGAAAGTAAACTAAATATTCACTTTATTGTTATGAATGCAAGGATATATTCTTGTAACAATGTTGGCAAGCTTTCTGACTTAATTTTGATTAATTACATAAAAGAAATAACACCAGTTTTCCTAGAAAAGTTTATTCTTCCATTGTATTACTTCCAGGTTATTGTTTCTGGGAAAGGTGTGAATCTCTTTGATCCTTCCATCAATTTGTCAAATAGTATAATTAAAGTTCATTTATTACTAAGTTACGAAAGGAAGACCTTTATGGAAAAAATAAAACGAATCCAATTAACATCCAATCAAGGTTGTTTGGTAAGTTGGTCGGTTTTGTTAGACGGCATTAGCAAACTTTTCATTATGGAGAACAATAATTTTCAACAAACGTTTTTCTCTTTAACATTGTCTGAATGAGACCAGTTACATAAATTAACCCACAACATGATTCACGTCTTTTATCTCTGCTATTCGCCCGAATGTAAACGTTTTGGAGAAACTGGAAATTGAAATCGCATATTAAGATTCTTGGCGCTATAGGGTCTTCCCCAGCCTTTCTAGAACTAATATATCACTGCTAAAACAAAAATGATTAATTTCTTAAAAAAAAGAAAAGGCGCAATTATGTTGAGAGTAAGGATGCTCAATTAAAAAAACTTATTTTAACAAAACGATTCTCTTTTTCTAAATCAGATTTGCGCATTATACTTCCGGTGATAATCATAAACATTCATTTATGAAAGTAGAATGAAATTATATATAATTACTTTTTTTAATGAAGTATCAGCTTAGAAGAAATAGAAAAGAACTTGAAGAACTTAAAACTGGCATGCTAGTTTTGAATACTGTGTTTAGAATCTACGTAATTTATATTTTATATAAATGAATTGCAAAAAATATATTTGTGTCTGTGAGTGTGAGAGGTTTTGATTAAAACTGAATTAAAAGTAATTTTTAGTTTTGCATCACCCGAGAAAGGTTACAATAATATGTTATTAATACTCGTAAAGAGAAAAATAACTGTGTATTGACACATGAAATGATAGCTTTGGCAAACATGAGGACATTTTAGACTAAAACGAAAATTACTACTTAAATTTATATGAAAATTTGTGGAAGAGATAAATGCTTAACGAATTACTGCCAGGCTAGTAATTTCAGATCTCTCAACTAATCAATAAAAGAACAAATACTTAATTTACTAATGGTAAATGAATTAGATTTTCTGCTGCTAAATGTCTTTCAATTTTAAAAGCAAAATATCTTTAAGACGTTTTTATATTTATTATTTGATGCTAAAAACGTATTTAAAAACTTTAAGTGTGGTTCTAAACTCAGTGTTCAAATGCTTTGTTAACTGATATACTTTTATAATATATTTGATTGCTGAAGACTGATCGTAAGCACGAGAAGGCGCAGGCTTGATTTAAATGCTCTGAATAAAGTGATGATTTTTTTTTATCACTATGTGAATCATTAGTCTAGATTTTTAATTGGACCAAAAAATCGACATCAATAAGAAAATACGGATAAGTTCTTAAATTTTTGCTTTATTTATATATATTTTTGTTGGCAATCAGAGATAAGAACGTCATAAAAACTGAGCTTCCTTTTTTACTCTTATATGTTTAAAATTATAAAGAAATTTTAAAATAATAAAGATGAAAAAAAATTATAAAATTTAAAAAGAAAAACTTTATAAAAAAGCTATAGTGTTAAAAAATTTTTTATTTCTAACACATAAACTAAAGAAATAAAGAAAAATGTTACTTATTTAGTAGAACAACTTTCTTTCTTCATAATTCAAACCAAACATAGTCATGGTTCTCATAGAAAGTATCCTCCTCATTTAAAAAAAAAAAGAGAGAGAGATTTTTGTTCTTTATAACTCCATTTCTATATCTCAACTGATTCAATATAAAAAATCTCTCTATCTTCTTCCTTCAAGGAGCATGTTCAAACAAGATGTTATTTGGTGCAACTATTGTCTAAAAAATTACATCCACGGACTCGAAAGGTCAACACATGTTGATCCCTACCAAGTCTTCATTTGTTAATAATGTACCAATTTAAGTACATTTTGCAAAGTTAAAAATTGTCAAACACTTGACTGCCCAAAAAATTAAAATGGCTACGCTGAAGAGTTTTTTGTAAGAAGCAGAACAGCAGGTGCCATGAAGACACAATAAATGTTACATTAATAAACAGTTAAAAATCATAAAACATCATATAAAACAGTTAATTTGACAACTGAATGTTTTAAAAAATTCAGTGTTTTTGGTTAATTCACTTTATTCAGGAAAAGAAACTAACAACTAAACAAGAAAACTCATTTGAACGGATATTTTTTTACTCAGAGGAAATATTTGAATCGGAGAGGGAAAGAATGGTTTCAGACTATGTTCATATTCATTTACTCTCTCACACGCACTAACATACAGAAGCACACATAAACATATATACACGCACACATATATATACATACACCCCCGACACACACACACACACACACACACACACACACACACACACACACACACACACACACACACACACACACACACACACAATCATGCTAATCAGTGGACACATGGACACACATAGATACATAAACACATAAACACACACATGCATATTCTCATACTCTATACACCTTCTAACTGAAAAAGCCCAATCTCTGGAATTATATTACACGAGTTCAAATCCACTACATTCACTTTCAGCTGTCTCGGGCAGATGAAGCTCGTTAACTCGGGAGATTAATTCATTTAGGTGAAGGGCAACACTGATTACCAAAGCCCAAGGATGAACAAATAAAAATGGCCTTGTGCCTAACTTGGGTTGGTGCTCGACCAAGTAAATATAATATCTATACACCCACACACATCTATACACCTACACATATCTATATACACCTACACATATCTATATACCCCTACACATATCTATATACACCTACATATATCTATACGCCTACACATACACCCACACATAAACATAATCTATTCACCTACACGTATCTATACACCTAGACATACCTATACACCTACACATACCTATATACACCTACAGATCTACATCTACACATACATCTACATCTACACATACACCCACATATAACTATAACACGTACATATATCTCTACACTTCGACTTGCGAACGCACCCGCTTCTTATTGAATTAAGGTCACGCTATAGATGTGATGTGTGATGTGAGATGTGTGATGTGTGATGTGTGATGTGAACGCCGGTAAATCTCGCAAGATTAAAAAAAAAAAAAGAAAAGAAAATTCTTGCTGATTCATACACGGAACAACTTCACTGAATTCTGCGAGGAGTGCAGTTTT
>JAYKTE010338417.1:0-11054 GCA_036873565.1 Xipholeptos notoides | reverse complement strand
GCCACAAAGCAAAATACAACACGGACGATATTTCGGCACTGATTGACTTGTTGATAATTTTGCCAAGTAAGAGCTGCCGGGGGCCAAAAAAGGGGTTAACAGAAAAGTTTGAGATTTTTATTTTTTTTATTCTCACAATTTTTCGGTTTTGTAGGTGATGATGGTCTGTTTGGGGGGGGGGGTTCTTTTAACTCTTTGAACCTTGAGGGGCCAATCTATCGGCCCATACGACATAGTGATAAATATTACATAGACGATATTTTGACCTTGCATGGTTGTTGGTCCACTTATAGAACAGAAGAGCTCTGGTTGGCTAGTTAGGAATTTTGCTAAGTCAGTGTCCAAAGGCCGATATTTCGGCCTGCCGTGCCGTCCGTGGTTCTCTTATTTCAACGGCGGACGGCTCTGCTGGTTGGCTAGTTAATAATTCTGCTAAGTCAGGGTCCAATTAAACAAAAGTTTAGGGTATTTTTATGGGTTTTTTCTGAGCTAATAAAATAAATATTTCTTTTTACGTTTTTGTAAAAATAGATAAAAAAAGTTAAATAAGGGGAAACGGTTGTTTTTTAAGGCAGAGCCTGCAGAAACGGCGGTCGTGTGTGTACCCAGTGAAAAATAACAATTTTTATTCTAATTTTATACATATATATTTCTTAATTTCTCTAATTTGGACTTAACCAATATTATTTTAATGTAGAACAATTTTCATGTATTTATCATCAAAATTATTAGATGTAGATGTAAAATGCTTGAATTATACCTAATAATAATTTAATTTATCATTTAGTTTGAGAAAGTGAATTTTTAATCCTCTATGTACCAAATATTATTTCTATTATTATTGAGTTGGAAATTAAGTAAATTAATGCAGTTAATCAAATACAATAAGTAAACAAATAAATATATAGGGTGGCGCAAAAGTAACTACACGGCCGCCGTTTCTGCAGGTTCTTCGTTTTTTTTTTTAACAGAAAAGTTGGGGATACTTCAATTTTTCTACTGGGTTTTCTCTCACGATAAAATAAAATAAACATTTCGGTTTTGCAAAAAATAAACCAAAGAAAATTGAATAAAGGGCTGTTTTTTTTCTTCGCAATTTAATCTAACTTTTTTTATTGTAACTTCAATGAGTGTTGTGCGCGGTCGGTGGTACAGGACAGGGGTAAATTTGAATTTCAATTGTAACTTTCACGAAGTACCTAAATTTTTGGGGGGTTTTCTACAACTTTTGTCAAACGGTATCTTGTACTTAAAAAACAAAGAAAAAGTCCTTTTATTTAAATTTGATATTTTCTGGTTTTAATAAGCAAAAAATATATGTTGAAAATACATTTTTCAGGATATAATGAGCTTTGAAAAGTGTGCATAGTTTTGTTTTGTACAGAAATTATATGGTATACCTAGCTGCGTGCTCTTTCTCTTTCGCACACTATTTTTCGGGTTTATATTATTTTACAGTTTAAAAACAGACATCCAAAACCGAAATAAAACAAGAGAGAAAGTAAGGGTTTGATACAACAAAAAAGTTGGAAGTTAATGAAAAATTTAAAAAAGGAGACAGACAGCGGAATGGAGGGAGCTGGGAGACCTCCGTTGAGTACTGGATGCACAAAACTTGTATTTTCGGGTTTTTTCTTTATAGTTTAACAACAGTCTTTCAAAAACGAAATGAAACAAAAGAGAATGTTAGGGTTTGATACAACAAAAAAAGTTTGTGGTTACGAAGAACTTCAGAAGAGTTTGAGTTTTACGGCATATCAACCATTTTAGATCATTTAATGCCTAGAACAATCATTTTCGATAAACGTTAGTTTTTGTCCACACTTAGTTTTTTTAATAACAAAGCATGATGCACTCCTTGCACTATTTAATCCATAGCTAGAGGGAAAGTGAGGATTCGTACGTTTCCCAAAGGGTATTTGTCTGAATGAAGAACTTCAAAAGAAGGAGACAGCGGAATGGGGAGGGAGCCGGGTGACCCCTGTTGAGTACCGTTGCCAAATTTCCAGAACAAAATAAAATAACAGAAGTTAAGGGTTTGATAAAACAAAAAAGTTGGAAGTTAATGAAAAATTAAAGAAGAAGGAGGGAGCCGGGAGGCCCCTGTTGAGTACTGTTAACCAAAACTTGTATTTTCGGGGTTTTTCTTTTTTTACAGTTTAATAGCAGACACCCAGAACAAAATAAAATAAGACAGAAGGTAACAGTATGATACAAAAAAAAAAGTTGGAAGTTAATGAAAAATTAAAAAAGGAGACAGCGGCGGAATAGAGGGAGCCGGGAGACCCCTCCTGTTTGAGTACTTACTGGCTGTTGCCCAAAACTTAACAACAGTCTTTCAAAGGCGAAATAAAACAAGAGAGAAGGTAAGGGTTTGATACAACAAAAAAGGTTGGAAGTTAATGAAAAATTAAAAAAGAAGGGAGCCGGGAGACCCCTGTTGAGTAGTACCGTTGCCCATTTTAGACTTCAACATCCAAAAACGAAATGAAACAAGGGAGAAGGTTAGGGTTTGATACAACAAAAAGTTTGTGGTTATGAAGAACTTCTTAAAAAAGAGTCGAGACAGGGAGCCCAGCCGGCCCCAGAGACCCTGTTGAGTACTCCGTCTCCGTACTCCTGTTGCCCAAAACTTATATACCTCGTTTTTCTTTTTATATTGCTTCTTGTTGTTGTTAGGAGTTTGTTTTTGTTTTGTTTTTTTGTTTAGGGGTGGGTGGATAATAATACACCCCGGTCAAATAAACTCGACCCACGAGATCTTTTTCCCCCACACATACACACATAAAAAAGTTGAATTTTGTCAAGTTTTTTTTTTTAATTCTGAAAAAAAAAGCGAATAAATTATTTTACTGTTTTTTTTTTCTAAGACAAAAAATTACGATTTTTTTTTTGTGATGTTTTTTTTTTTTACTATTATTATTATCAATACTTTTTTTTCTTTTGTTGCTATATATATATTTTTTTAGAGTGTGTGTTTGTTTGATTTGGTGTTTTGTTGTGTTGTAATACTCACCAATTTTAATCCGTAAACTCTCCTCGACCCGAACAACGTCGAGTCCTGCCATGATGACCCAGTTTGAGGCTTGGGAAAACGGAAGTGACCTCTGGGGGCAGGGAGGGAGGGGGGAAAGGGTTCAACACAGAGGGAGGGGGTGATGAGGGGGGAGGAGCAACAAGGCTGCGATAGAGGGAGAAAGGGAGAAAGAGGGGAGAGACGGAGAAAGGGAGAGGGAGGGAGAGAGGGAGAAAGAAAAGAAGAAGAGAAATAATAAGAAGAATTTAGGAAAAACAAGACCAGAGACAGAATGAGAGAGACAGAGTGGAAACTAGAGGGAGGAGCAACAAAACTAGGATAGAGAGAGAGGGATAAAGGCGAAGAGAGGGAGAGAGAAAAAAAGAATTTAAAAGAAAGGAGGAAAAACAAGACCATAAACGGAATTAGAGAGTAAACGAGGGGAGGAGCAACAAGACTAGGATAGAGAGAGGGAGAAAACGGGAAAGAGAGAGAGAAGAAGAAGAATTTAAAATAAAGAAAAAGTACGGTAGAGACAGAATGAGAGAGAGAGAGAGAAAAACGAAAGGAAAAGTTTAAAAGAAAGAAAAGAAGAGAATCAACAAGCAGCCAGAAAAAAGAACGAAGGAGTGAAAGAAAGAGAGGGAGGAAAAGAAAAGTATTAAGACTACGAGAGGGGGAGGGAGCTAAAAAAGAAGAGGAAGAAATTAAAAGAAAGAAAGAGAGAAATAAACCATGAGAGAGCGACAGAATGAGAGAGAGAAAAAAAACGGAGGAAAAGTTAAAAAAGAAAAGAAAGAATATAAATTCAACAAGGAAAAAGAGAGGTAGAAGGGGGAGGAGCAACAAGACTAATATAGAGGGGGGAGAGAGAGAAAAGAAGAGGAAGAATTTAAAAAAAAAGGAAGAAAGAACAAAACAAGGCCAGAGAGAGAGAGAAAAGTTGAAAAGAAAGAGAAAAAAAATCAACAAGAAAAAAGAAAAGAGGAGGGAGTTTAAAAGAGAAGGAGGGGGAACAAGGCTATGATAGACGGAGGAAGGAAGGGAGAGAGAGAGAGAAAAGAATAAAAGAAGAATTAAAAAAAGAAGTAGAAACAAAAAGCTTCACAGAGAATGACAAAGAGAGAAAGAAAAAAAACGAAGGGAAAAGTTTAAAAAAAGAAAGAAAAAATTCAATAAAAAAAAGAATCAAAACGAAGACGGAGTGAAAAAAGAGAAGGAGGAAAGGGAGGAGTGACCGCGCCGATTTCAACCAGTAGTTCCCCCTCTCTCTGTTTCTCTGTTTGTTTGTCCCTGTCTCTCTCCCCCTCCCTATCATTCTCACACGCAGAGAGCGACTGAATGAATAATCCGGTCAATGAATGAAAGAATGAACGAGTGAAGAAAAAATATCGAAGAAAAAAGAATGAAAATGAACGAATATCGAGGAAAGAAAAAAAAATGAAAACTAACGAATAAAAAGGAATGAAAAAAGTTTATTTCTTTTCACCGGGGTCAAAAAAAAGGCGGTAAAATAGTTTCAAAGTGGGAGTAAAAGAAAAGCTGTCAGAAGAATAATTCTTGTTTGTTTGCTTAGTTTTTTACGGCATATCAACCATTTTAGGTTATTTAATGCCGAGAATAATCATTTTTGGTAAATGCTAGTTTTTGCCTACACAGTTTTATTATACTGTATTTTATGCAAAAAAATCATTCTCTCTGTCACCCTCTCTCTCTCTCTCTTTCTGTTATTCTCTGTCATTCTCTCTCTCTGTCATTCTCTCTCACTCTGACACACACACTCTCTCTCTGTTATTCTCATTCATTCTCTCTCTCACACACTCTCTCTCCCTTACTCTGTCATTATTCTCATTCATTCTCTCTCTTTTTTTGTCCTCTTTCTGTCATTCTCATTCATTCTCTCTCTCTCTCTTTCTGTTATTCTGTCATTCTCTCTCTCTCTCTGTGTGTTATTCTCTCTTTCTCTCTCTCTCTCTCTGTCATTTTCATTCATTATCTCTGTCATTCTCTCTCTATATCTCTCTGTTATTCTTTCTCTCTCTCTCTCTCTCTCTCTCTCTCTCATTCTCTCTTTTCTTCCTTCCCACTTTATTACTACTAGTATACCCACGTGTTGTTGAAGAAAGAAAGAAAGAATCAGCCTGATCTGAGTGAATGGTAGTAGTAGTACAACTACTTGTTTCTGTTAATTCATAAAATGGAAAATGTGTTCTTGCTTCTTTCTTTGCTGGTTAGAAAACATTAATAAACTGAGCAGGCAGGCCACGCCAGCCCAGCCCAGCCCATATCAGCCCAGTCCAGGCACTGCAGTCCAGCAAACAATCAGCACAACTAGCACACCCGCCCACAACAACAATAAGGTCTACCGTACCGACCGTCTAAAGTGGCTATCACCCAAACTCCGAGCATGACGAAACATAGAGAGCATCATCATCATTAGCAAACAGTGGGCAAGAAGTGTGGTTGGTCCGCCCCGGCGCTGGGTAGGGAGCACACGACACGTTCCATAGGGCCGGCATTCATTTTAAGATTTAAGGGTGTAAAAAGAATAGAGTGAAATAAATAAAAATTTAAAAAGTTAATTTAATTTAACATTTTTTTTTAATAATTTGGATTTTACGTTTTTAGAAAAATCTTTGGGGTTTTTTTTGACGACGACTACTATGAAAGTCTAGGATTCACTCAGCCAGCAATCAAAAATTAGATCCTTGATTGTAGTTCCATGAAAACAAATATTTTGAGGGCTTTTTTGAATTTTGAAGTTTAACGGATTATCACGCTTTCTTTACGGACAAAAATTGTCATTTGAGAAAAAAATCAAGTTTTAAATTCTATTAAAAAAATAAAATAAATAAAATTTATTTGAAATAATCTAAAAACTTTTTTTCTAGACAGAAAAAAAATTCAATGATCTTAAGTCCGCTAATAAAGATAAAAATTATATTTAAAAATTGGAATAGTTATCGTTTGTATAATTAACTTTAAATTTAAATCATCGTTTGTATAATTAACAATTATTATTCTAAACAATATAGTCTTCTCTTGTCCTAATCCATCAAAATTGAACTATTTTGTAAAAATTACTTAAGATTAAATTTTAAAAGTTTTTTTTTTAAATAATTCAATTTTAATGGTTTAATGTCTATTGTTTTAAGTTAATAATACGAACGATAACAATTTCAATTTTTAATTATTTTTAATTCGTTAAAAAAATAAAATCTAACGTCTTTTTTTTAACATTCAATTTCAATTTGCTATGAAATGATTTTTGAAACTGTGGTTTTGGTGTGAACCGTCTGAACCGACGCGAAGGAGGGAGGAGGAAAAGAGAATAAAACGCCAGGCCAGGATATGCAAATTACACAGAACTCGATAAAAGAGCTGAGGTTCTTCTGGGCAAGAGAGATTAATTTTGGAGCGAGTCGCTAGAGCACGTGCGTGTTGCTGTTGCTGTTGCTGAGAGTAATAATTTTATGTGAAAACCAACGAACGCTGCGTGGCGATTTTTACTACAAGCTATTTCGGCCCTAAACCAAGTGTTAATTATTGCTGCTACTACGGGACCCTGGAGGCGGTCTGTTGCCTGCAGAAAAGTCGCGACGAACCAGTGAGGCAAACAAAGCATTGAACTGCACCTATTGAAATGGTTAGTGGTTGTTTCCCACGCTTTGCGGCATGGCTTCTTTCTATCGAAGATACTGGAGTTCTACTGTGACCGTTACTACTATACAGAACAGAAGATCAAGTTTGCTGTGGAAGTATGCTGGAATAACGGAGCCTTTGAAGACGGCCACTTACTGGATGAAGGGATTGAGTTTTCTGATGTTGTTGGACTACCTCCTAAAGAGGTCCCACCGAAGGGAGTCTCGGTGCAAGCCGCTCGTAGGGACTCTGAGCGAGGCGACCAAGGATGCTCAGTGGTGTGAGCCGGTCGTAGGGGTCCAAAGAGAGACGGCCAGGTGGGCTCGGTGCGAGGCTCATCGAGTTGGGGGAGAAATTGACTACTTGCGTTCTGTTGGAATGATGTTGGTTGGCACAATCGTTCGATGCTGACACCAAATCTTACTCCTCTGGCCAGGAAGGGCGTCATTCTCCATTTTTCATATGTTCAACTCATTCGTGATTAGAAGGCAATCTCGTTTTTAGTCCTGCAAATAAACAAACACGGATACAATTTTCATAGGTATTATTATTATTATTATTATTGATGATATTTATGTTGATTTATTAAATGTTATTAACCCTTTGAACCCTGAAGGGCCGATATATCAGCCCTGGTGACCTAGGGCAAAAAACGACACTGCCGATATTTCAACCCTTAATAGTCCTCTAATAGAACAGCTCTGATTGGCTAGATGGTAATTTTGCAAAGTCAGGGTCCAAAGGGTTAATAATTAATTTATAATTTTTTATCATCATAATTTTTTGAATTTAAATAAAAATTTAACAAATGACAAGTGAAAACTGAATTTTTGAATTTAAATAAAAATTCATCTCAGATTTGAAGTGATATAAAAATAAGTGCTTATAAAATTCCTTTGCCTAAATACAATTTCTGTTCTCGCCGACCCTGTTGCGTGTTCGTTTGGAACAAACTTTAAATAAAACATTGTACAAAAGATTTGTTACAATATTAAACTTTATTAGAGATCAGAAGGATCAGAACAAGGGTTATAAAAGTAGAGAGAGAGTTCTTTGTTTACATTAGGCACGCTCTCTCTCTCTCTCTCTCTCTGTCTCTCTCTCTCTCTCAGGTAGCGTGTGATGAAGAAGAAGGAAAGAGAAGGGTCTTTCATTGTTGTTGTTGTCACTGCGTGTGTACGCTGATAGTTGAGAAGCGAGTTACAGTGTTGCGAGTGTATGAAAGTGTGTAATTTCATACTTGCGAATGGATTGTTGTGTAGGTGCAGTTACCTTGATGCAGTTTTAGTTTTGCAGCCTGCATGTTGTTGCGATGCGTCTCTTAGTGGAAGAGCAGTCAAAGAGACTTGTTGTAAGTCAGCCATGTTTATTGTCTCTCTGTCCCTTTGTCTACCTGTTGTAGGTAAAGAAGGGTCTAACTAAAGACATACTTGAGAGCTTACATTGTATGCTCTGATTGGTTAATTAGTCTGTGTACCTTTGTATGTATGTGTGTGTGCATGCATGTGGTGTATGTGTGTGTGTGTGTGTACATGCATGTGTAGCAAAAGTAGGAAAATGTGTTTGCTATACATTAAACAATCTTTTATACTAACTTTTTAAATTTCATTTTACTTCAAAAAGAATCATCTTCTATAGAGACTCTTGATTTGATATTACCCCAAAAATGAGAAATATTCATTTTGTTTTATTTTGTGCCATTTCTTATTTTCATTTTTCAGTTTTATGCAAGAAAATGCTGCACTAAGTGATCCAAAAACACCGAAGTAAGTCTTCTGGTACTTCTCTATGTAGCCATTTATATGAATATATATTTATATCTATATCTATTAGTGATGGAATCATAATCGTTAATTGTGTATTTTTGGGGGAATTGGAATTGCATCATTAAATAAATACCTTAGATTTACGATTCTTTCATTACGATTCTCCTGAATGTTTAAGTTAACCGTTAATCGGAATCATTAATCAACAATCGGAATTGGTATCGGAATCGGACAAATTTTAGGAATCGTCCCAACATTAATATCTATATACGCACTAAATTCCATCTTGCAGTCCTCGAGGCCTTGGCCATCAAGATTAGGTCTGTTTCTTTGTGCCAACAGAGAGACCTCCATCTATGCCTTGAACTGGTTGGGTAACTCTATTGGGTAGGGTCTAGGTTGCATTAATTTAAAAAAAAATTTTTCCACTATTCCTCCCTTACGCATACAGCTAAAAAAACACACTTACCTAACAAAAGACAGACATTACACCCTTGTGTGAAAAGCGTGGATGTGTGTGTGTGTGTTTATATATATATATACACTATGTCAACACAGATACTACTTTTAACATTCCAATGTTTGTTTGTTTACTTTTAAAGAAATATATATATATATAATCTTTGGTAGAAGCCTTCAGTATGTTGGGGTGTGGTGCAAGTTGCATTTTGTGGATTTATGAGCTGCAAGGCACATTCTGCGTGTGGGCCTGCAATGTTGTTAAGTCCGGCACTGCAGAACACCATATATACAGGGTGGCCAGAAAGTCACTGAAAATGGATACTTTAAAAAAAAAAAAAATATATATATATATATATATATATATATATATATACAGGGTGGGAAGAAAGTCACTGAAAATGGATACTTTTTGGAAAATATTAATTTTCAAGAATAAATTTAATTATTTGTTTTTTTATTTTTTTGAAAATAAATTTCCATTTTCTTTGTTATATTGTGTTAATTAAATATTTTATAAAGATATCTTCAAAAATCAAAAAATCTATAAAAGTTCAAAATCACTCAGTGACTTTTTGGCCACCCTGTATTTTTCAACAAATTAACAGGTTATTTGCAAGACACAACAGCAAAAAATACTCAAAACATATTAGAGATTTTGATACTTACAATATTTAACCATCATGAAATATAGCCATTGTCTAGTTGACTTGGATTTGAATATGTTTTTTTTTCAGGTTAAATTATTTCCGTTGGATTGTTCCTGCACATAGTGAAATTACATTAAGGGTTCGATTTATGTCCAATGAACTGGGTACATTTGATTACACCCTGACATTTGAGATTACTGGCACCCGGCGTAAATACCAGATCTTCAATCGAGGAATTTGTGCATTCCCATCCATCAGCATGGACCCAAAGTAAAACATTTTGAACATTTTTTTCCTTCTTATAATAATTATCAGTTATTTAATAAAACACATTAATTAATTGAGTCGAGTCAAATAATAAAATCAAATAAAAAAAAAAAAAATAAAAAAAAATAATAGCCAATAAAACAAATAACACCTAAACCAACTGTAGTCCAGAAACTTAGAATGGAACCAATCCAATATAATCAAAACACCATACTGGCGTTAAATGACACAAGTGCGGTTGATATGCCGTTAAACCCCAAATCAATCAATCAATCAATCAATCAATCGAGTCAAATAAATACATGATAATCTACTAAAATCAGATGTGGGGGGGAAGTCCTATTATATGAGTTCAAATCCCAGTCAAAACCATTGTATTAACTTTCAGCTGTCTTGGTGTAGCATCATTGGGGCCAGAGTGTAGATGTTGTCTCTCTAGCATTGAGGGGAAGTCGATTTGGCCCAGTGGATAGGCAATGGACTTCGGAATCGTAGTGCGCGAGCTTGAATCTTAGTTGTTCCGTTTGCATTTATATTCAAACTAATACCTTTGGGAAAGGTATGAATTCCCACATTCCCTCTAGCCATGGGTTAAATAGTACAAATTGTATTATTCAAAAAACTTAGTGTGCTAAAAAACTAACATTTACCAAAAGTGATTGTTCTCGGCATTAAATGACCTAAAAATGGTTGATATGCTGTAAAGCACAAACAAACAAACAAACAAGCTAAAATCAGAATTTGGAAAGACTAGTGTTCAAAGCAATAAACTGAAAGAAATATCGCAAATTTTGTACCAGATTTTTTATCTTCTTTCACTGATTTTTTATGGTAATGTTTTGTAAAAACAGATTTATTTGGTATTAACCTCTTCATGCCCAGCAGGTTTTCTGATAAAGTTGTTTTGTTTCTAGCTGTATTTTGTTTATTGTATAGTATTATTAATACTGATTAAGGAAGGTTGAGTAAACTCAGCTTTTGGTGCAATCTGAAAATTTAATTTTTGCAAGATATGTCGCCCTTGGTTTTGTAATACAATTTGGGTAAAGATGGATTAAATAGTTTTTGCTGGTTAAGAGATTAAAACTAAGAAGAGTTAATGAGTTTTAGAATACCCAAAGGAGAAGTCGATTTGGCCGAGTAAATAGGCAGTTGGACTTCAGAATCGTAGTCCGCGGGTTCGAATCCCAGTCGTTCCTTATGCGTTCATATTCGGACTAATACCCTTGGGAAAGGTATGAATCCCCACTTTCC
>JAYKTE010338416.1:0-20266 GCA_036873565.1 Xipholeptos notoides | reverse complement strand
TGTTGTTTCAAGTTTGATAATATTGAAACTGATCAAAGTTTCTGAATTTCCTCCTATAAATTTTGTCTATTATCTTAAGAGAATTCGAAAATAAAACAAAACTTCACCTAAAATTATTGGTTTATTCATAAAATTAAAGTGAAATAGCGTTACATCGGTTTGGCTAGTAAATTTTAGCATTACTTATGCTTGGCTAGTAAATTTTCTATTTGGCTAGTAAATTGAAATATTTAGTTGTTTGAGGTCAACTAAAATTAAATTTGTCCGTAATCAAGCCCTGTAATGATTTAATTTATTATCTAATATCATGATTAAATTCACCCTGACTATAAAGATAGATTTATAACTCACCTAAATTATAAAGATGGATTTGTAATTCATCCAGACTATAAAGATAGATCCATTACACACCTAAACTATAAAGATAGGTCTGTAACTCACCAAAACTATAAAGGTATTTTTCTACATTAAACTAGTTATTTAATTCATTTAGGAATTTTTCATTTTTTTAGTTTTTTCCCACACAGATATACACTAAAAACTATTTTAAAATAATTGAACTGATAGAGAATTGAAATTGTACATTGTAAGGTCATTTTTGTAATTGATGAAATAATCTTATTTTGATCACAAAAAGGAACAACATTTTTTATCAGAGAAAATAATAGTTTAAACTGCGAACATCAGTTTCAAATGTGTAATTGCCAAGCCAAAAAGAACAGTCATAGTCCAGTCAAAGAAATAGTCCAAATTGTGAATATCAATTTCAGATGTATAATGGTCCAAGACAATGGAAGAGTAGTAATCCAGTCAGAGAATATTTCAATGTTGGTATTAAATCCACAAAGCAGAGTTATTTATTTCAAATGAAACAGAAGAAAAATAAACAAAACTTAAAGATTAAATCTGATAAGATTAAGGACTAAAACGTATAGCCCACATCAGAACTCAAACTGCAGACCATGAGATTGCTTTCAATATTTTTATCTTATTAATTCTGATACTCTACTTAGTGAGCCATCAGTGCTATACAAAATTTTCTGCCATTAAGGATTAAAATCCGGGTGTACAAACTAAATTTTCAGTTCGTTTTGTTAATTTATGTATAAATTTAGTTTGAAATTAATATGTAAAAAATAGATTACAATATTTAAAGGTCAAATTTATTTAATTATTTTCGAAACACCTTATTTTTAATGGACATTCACACTAGATTAAATTAGCTCGTTTCCTTAATTAGTGTATAAAATTTAGTTTGAAATGAATTATATTTGAAAAGAAAAAAGAATGCAATATTTAACGTTAGAATTTATTAAATTATTTTTTAAAACCCGTTATTTGTAACAAAGCATGCACACTAGTTCTAAAATGTATTTTGAAAAATGGATTCTGCAGTTGTGTCCCTTGAACTAGTTTTTTTGCTGTCCTGAGTTTTAATCTAATGAAGATCCTTAAAAGCAAATCTGAAGGCTTACAGTTTTAGGCTTTCAACTTTTTTCACAAAAGTTGGATTTTTATCTGACATTTACCTTGGGAAAGTGGAGAAAAAAAAAAAGAAAATCTAAAAATACTAACAAAGAGAAAACATGTTAAATTGTTTTGAAATGTTAGAAATGGGAATTTGTTAATTATAAAGCACCAACAGTGTCCATAGCAATTAGAAATTGTTTTGTGGAATCTTGAGATAAGGATTGATAAATTGTGTTTGGTCCCATGGTATAGCAGACACAGCATTGAGTTTCTACAGTTCTAAGTAAGCATTACATGACATTTAAGGTTTCAATTCTACCCCAAAGCAATAATTTTCTAAGAATATAGTTCTATGAGGATTATTTGAAGGTAAATTTTTTTCCAATATTGTTTCATTATTATTCTAAGATTAATTTATGATACAATTTCCTTAACCCTAACCCATTTAATGTGACAAATAACTACCCCCCCACACACACACACATGTATATGGAGTAAGAAAAATATGAAATACAGTAAGTCCACATTTTACAATAAAAATATGTTCCTCCAAAACTGATTGTAAAGTGAAATTAGGGTTAACCATACTCATTTTTATATGTATTATTTAGGAATATGGTCCAGCTCAGTATGAAAGTCAACAAAAAAATGAAGCAAACTGGACAAAAAGAACAAAAGAATTTAATTAAAAAAATACCTTTTTACTTACCTTTCTTGGTGTTAATTGGTCTTTCTGTCAGATAAACAATATTTTTTAATTTTTGTATATTTTTTAAAACTTTTGACTACATGTTTATTGTTGTAGATGAATTGATTTGATTTTTTTCATAACTTTGTCAAAAACTAGCATCCGTTCCAAAAATAATATTTTTCTTAAATTATTAATTCTTTTTCTAATTTTTTTTTTTCGTTTTAATGAACAAAAAATATATGTTGAAAATACATGTATTAGGTTTAGTAGGAATTTTGAATATTGAAAGTGCAAATTTTTTTATTCTAAATTGAAAAAAATCGTACTCATTGTCAATTATTGTACCTGCAAATATATTGTAAACTAAATAAGTGTTAAATGCAGATTTACTGAATTTTTTCTTTTAATTATTATTTTTATTTTTAATTATTGTTGTTTCTTTAATTATGTCTCATTTAGTTTGAACTTGATTAAATTAGCTTTTCTTTTTCTTTCCACAGTGATTATATGCGTGCTAATAAACGGACTTTGTTACCTTCTGACAATCGAAGTAAAAGACCTTCAAATGCTGACTAAACCCTACCCAGGAAATCGTATATCTGTGACATTTTCAATTTCATTTTATCTCATAGCAACAGCTGGAGGACTTGCAGTCCTTGGGACAGCTTGCAACTGTCTACGACATTACCCAGTGCGGGTCTCAACGTCAGACCCAGAACCTTTGCTAGATGACTATGATAGGCTTGAACAGGTTTTCTACCCACCCGGTCCGATTCCAGAGATTGCATCGATGACACCTATGGTCCCACCACCCGCATATAGCCCTTGAATGTTCTCAATTAGTTCTCAAAAAGTCCCACTTCTATTCAACTCGTAGATTTTCTCATGGGAAATTGCTACCTAAAAAGGGATTAGCTACTAACTAGGTGCTTTAACGGAATAATAATAATAATAATGCATTTTTAAAAAAATGGGAAAAAAGGCTTCTTTTTTTTTTTTTTTTTACTTTAATATTATTAAACTCTTAGAATCTTCTTTTTTTTGGATAAGAAATGCATAGTTTTTCTTAAAACTTACTTTTTCATTCTTATATTAGATTTATTAAATAATACAATACTGATTAGCTGGACCCATTGACATGACATGGTAGAGTAAGCTAAAATAGAATTAAAATAATAGAATGCTGAATGGCTGGATTTAAGAAATTATGTGATAGAGTAAGTTAAAATAAAAATAATACAATGCTAAGTAGCTGGAGCCATGGAAATGGCGTACTAGATTAAGTTAAAATAAAAATAATAGAATGCTGACTAATTGGACCTATTGAAATGACATGGTAGAGAAAGTTAAAATAAAAATAATACAACCCTGACTAGCTAAACCCATGGAAATTACATGGTAGATTGATTGATTAATTGATTTGTTTGACGGCATATCCATCTATTTGGTCATTTAATGCTGAAAACGATCATTACTATCAAGTATCTTTTTTGTCATCACTTTGTTTTTTTAATTACACAAGCTGTACTATTTAATCAATGGCAGGATTTTCAAGCCTCATATCAAGGATTGTAAATTTAGCAAATATGAAGATGAGGACTATAGTTCACATAATAAATATACAAATTATTAAGCCTCATATCAATGAGAGTAAATTTAACAAATATAAATATGGAACTATAGTCTATATTGTAAATATATAAATTATCATGCCTAATCTCAAGGATTGTAAATTTAAAGATAAGGACTATAGTCTGAATAATAAATATACTAAGTATCAAGCCACATCTCAAGGATAGTAAATTTAACAAATATAAAGATGAGGACTATAGTCTACATTACCAAGTAAATGTCTGTTTCATATTTTTCTTTATCAAGAGTTGTCATTGTTATCTATAATTAGCTACCACAATGAATATACTTCACTTTGACACTTGTGTGCATCAATATCAAAACCAATGAAGATTCTTCAAGTTTAAACTGTTCCACAAAATAGAATTGATTATTAATATCCTTGATTTCACATTTAGAAATAATCTCCCTGCCCCATAATGTGTCTGTTGCTTTTTGGACTCTGAAGAAGATTTTAGTTTTTTTGTTTTGTTAACTTTTCAACCTGCAAATTTTCCAAAAGAGGCGAATTCTTCTTTCATTTCTGATTTTATATTTTTTGGCCACAGATGGAAAAAAAAGCTCAAGCTGACAAAATGTATAAAAGATTTCATTTTTTCCAGTGCAAGCCCTGATTTCAAATGCAACTTTGATATCTTTTGAAATGTTTCTGGTTCCTTTCCACACGAACCCACCCTCCTAAACACCCACCCTCCTACCTACCAAACACCCGGTAAGTTGTATAAAAGCAAAACTCTAACTTATGTATGTTTTATGATTGAAATATTGACAAATTTCTGTTTGTAATCAGCAATAAATTCAAGATTTTTTTTAAACGTTGCCAGTATCCACAAATGATATTTATAAATGCCCAGCAATTATTGCTGATTGATAATTTGCAAGAGATGGACTAAAAAATAGATAATACCAGAAAGTGTCCACCTTATAGCACAGGTATGGGTGGTCACACAGAAGAAGCAAAATATTTTCTCTCTCTGTATTTAAAGTCATTTTGTTGCAAGATTCTTAAAGAATATGTCTTAAGTTCTGAACTCAAAAGATATTTCTGTTTCTGCTATTTAAATGTGTCTCTCAGACAACTCCTTATCTTGGTTGTTGTTAGATTCATTTAAATATCTTAGATTGGCCATGATTATTCACTTGGCACAGACTATCATTTTCATCTTGATGGTTGGATTTAAATAAAATGTTGGAACATCATCTTTTTTGTGTGTGTGTTCCAGAAATAAAAAGTTATTAAAAACGATTTCTGGATGGGGGGCTTCAGCCAAAGGGCAATTTAAAAATAAACACCAACAGACAAAAAATGTTCTCTACAATGATAGATGTCACTGGTTTACATCTTATAGCAGTTAAATAAATTGGGAAAGCATTATGTCTTTAAGAATTTGGACGAAAAGACTTTATTCTATTGGTGAAAGTATTAAATAATTTGTTTTAAAAAAAACTTGCAATTCAAATAATGATATTAAAAAATATTTTGAATGGCTATTGCTACTCATGTTCACTCACCAATAAATTAAAAAGTTGATTCTATTGGGAATTCTAATGAATAAATTATAAAATTGTCCTTATTCATTCGAATCGCAATTATTCTTATTTAATAGATGCAACAATGGAATCAAATCTTTTTACACAAACTAATCATTATTTGAACAAATTCTTTATTAGCAATTCAAGTTTAATTTTTTTTAACAGAAATATTTTTCATAACTTATATGAATTATGTAATGTTAACAATTTGTTCAGACCATAAAGCCAGCTTTTTTTTTGTTAACTCCTCTTTGAATTAACTATAGTTAAATAGGATTTGTCTAGCCAGGTTTTCACTAATATGATCATCAGAACAATTTAAACACGATAAAAACTAGAATAAATGAATCAAAAGATATTCATGGTTTTTGAAATTTGTTGACAATAACAGATGAATAAAAAGGTCAAGGATTTTTGACAATCAGGAATTGTAGCTTGATGTTAGAAGTGTATCAATCTTGAGCTTGCCTTCCTTGTAGAAGTATTTTATTGAGATTTGAAAAGATAGGATTTTATAACCACAGGACCAGTCAGACCTGTGTAGTCATTGTGAAAAAGTGGATATTTTTGTTGTTTTTTGTAAAAAAAAGAATTTATATATCGAAACAAAAAATAAAAGGGTTGAAATGGAGGGGGTGGCAATGAAAATAATTTTTTTTTATTGTGGTGGGGGTGTTGGGGTAATGAGTAAAAGTCGCCACAGATTAATTTTTTTTTTCATTAAAGAAAGGGAGTCACTCATAAAAGAAAACTCTAATATACATCTATTAAAAAAAATCAGAGAGTTTAATTCTCTTTCTATCCCCAAAAACCATTACCCTATTAGACTAGGAATCAAAACCCAGGTTGTATCTAAATGTGTCAAATTCTTTTTGAGATCCTGAAGTGGGACAGTCTGTAAAATTTAATAGATTCCTCCTTGGGTTAATGTCTACCATCATGCAGATTTCATCAAAAGTAGGCTGTGAAATATTTTGCTGACTAAAAAAAATGTTAACCAACAAATTAACAAATGAATAAAACCAATTGCCAATCTGTCCTTGTGCTTTAATTAATTGTGGCTAGAAAAGTGTTATCGTTTGATTTTCGTATTTTATATTAAAATATCTCCAAAAAAATATTTAAAACTTAAATAAAAATCCTAAATTGGACACAAAATTAATGATAATTTGTAATTAGGAGTCATATCACAGTTTGAAATTTATCATGTGATTTTTTTGTCCTCTTTTATTTTAGAAATTTTTTTTTTATTAATTTCAAATTCTAAACTTAAACAATCATTTCATGTATTCTTGAGCCTATCACCTTCAGAGGAATATCACTTAGAACTTGTATAAACCATCTACTAGGACCACTATGCCTGCATTTAGGAATGACCCTATCACCTCCAAATGAATGTCACCTAGAACTTGTATAAACCATCTACTAGGACCACCCTGCCTGCATTTGGGATTGAACCTATCACCTCCAGATGAAAGAGTTCAAATAATACCTGAAAAAGTCCAAAGGCCAAATCGGCTGAAATTTTGTGAAGATAATACATTAAATGAAAGTACAAGTCCAAATAACTTGAATAAGGATAAGATAAGCTAGGTAGTTTTATCAGTGGCACACTTAATTATCATGTTGCATAAGCATTGAGTCCAAATGAGAAGGAAAATAGTTGAAGCAGAGGTGAACCACCTGAGAGCTTTTTTTTATTTCAGAAATATTGTAAATAGAACAACCAACATGAAGCTGATGGTTTAAGACTTGTCAATAGGAAAATAAGTCCTCAGGTCCAAAACCATCAACAGATATAAAACAAAGATCACAACCATGATTCGGACAATAGTCATTTGTGTAAATGATGTAAATAATTTTTAAATTTTATTTTATTTAACAAATTTGATGTGGGATATTTTTTATACATATTTATCCATTTTCCCTTGGCCTACCCATGGCCTACTAATATATATTAGTAGGCCATGGCCTACCCAATTAAAAAACAAGATGTGTTGCCCACAAGCAACAACAAAAAGAAAAAGCTGTTCAGTAAAAATGTTAAATTTTCTGGGATAATAGGAATTCTATCAATTCTTGAGACCTTTTCTAGGTTACATTGCTCAGATGAAGATTCTAAAACCAATTCTTTTTCTCTTACATTACATTGGATTTTGTTGATGTAGTAAAATGAAAAAAAAAATAAGGAGTTTTGTATTTTTAAATAAAAATTAGTTTTTATTTAATCAGAATTTTTCTTTTTCTTTCTTTTTTCTTCTTTATAAATTTTATTATTTAATTTATTTATTTATTTACTCAAATATCATTTTCTTTATTTTCATAAAATATGAAAATATTTTTATAAAAATAAAAAGATATAAAAAAATTTGTTAGTTTCTTTCTTTTTCATTACTGTCAATGTTAAACAGACAAAATCTCCACATCAAGAAAAAGAAGAGGAGACCTCAGCAGAACCCAAAATGTAACGGACAATGGTACACTATTTGTAGATATCCTTTTGAAGATATCAATATTTCAGTTTCATATTACTTTTGTATTTAGTTAAGAAGGTAATTAATTGTGACTACTACCCAGTACATCTATTTTTGTTTACATATTTATCATTGTTACCTTCATAATCCTTAAGATGAGGCTTGATAATTTGTACATTTATTTTTTGGACTGTTATCCTCATCTTTATCATTGTTATCTTCACAACATTTTGGCAAATGAACCGCTCAGACTTTTTCATGCTATTGCACTTGCAAACTTTCATGTCATGCCAGTTCATTGGCTAAAATATTACAAAGGTAACAATGATAAGAATAAGGACAACAGTCTGAAAATTAAATGTACAAATTATCAAGCCTCATCCCAAGGATTGTGAAGGTAACAATAGTGAGATTGAGGACAGCAGTCCAAAAAATAGATTACAAATTATCAAGGATTATGAAGGTAACAATGGCGTACCATAGCTGGTACTTAATGGATGATGGGGCTCTCCTTCCATGGCGATGGATGAACATTAAGGGCCATTATCTTTGGGTACAATCCCCTGCTTGCTTGCACCACTTTCTGCACGATACATCTATTATTGGGGACCACTCCTAAATGTGTACCCATTTTTCTATTTCATCGCCAGTGCCCTAAAAAGTTCATGCCATTCCTTGGCCAGTGTAGTAAGTGATTTATCCAGTGGTTATCTGCCAGGTGAGAGGTTCTTTTTCCACAATGGGAAGATTCACAATAACAAACTTTTTTATAATAAAGATATTAATATATTTTTATTTTACTTAAAAACTAGGAGAGAGAATGAGTGATTTTTTTTTTCCTTAGTCTAACTTAACTACGACGCCGAAACATTACACTACTATCATCTTACTCTCCTATCAAAACCCAGTCTGCTCTCCTTCATCTCTGTCTCAGGACTAACTCCTCAGCAATTGAAAACCTATCTCCCCAAAATCTAATTCAAAAATTAAAACACTATCAAATGTAATTATTTAGTTTACAAAAATTGACTATAAACAAATCCAAATCTTAGCCCTAAAATCATAAACTGCCTCCATCAAACTAAGAGCTGTCACCCATAGGAAAATCATCCACAAAGGTTAAAGACCTTTGTATTTCAATTTTGTCCTTCACCTGTCATTTTGAGACTAGTCTGCTGTCAATTTCAAAATCCACTGTTAACTTCAACTTATTTGTATGGCATATCTTCATTAACAATATGCATTATCATTACAATGATAAGGATGAAGACAACAGTCCAAAAAATAGATGTACAAATTATCAACCCTCATCTCAACAGTGATGAAGATGGATTTTTGTTTTGGTATTGGATGCCACTATGGGGAACACACCCCAAAGAGTCTTGCTTTATAAGCACAGATTAGAATTGGTGGATGTATTAAAAGGTAAGAACACTTGCAATTCCAATGAATAATGAAATATTTGAAATAGCTACTCTTGTTCACTTAATACACAATTACAAAGACTTTATTTTATTCGTGTTTTAAAAGAAAACGTAATTCCAATAACAGTATTTTTTAAAATAGCAAATTATTTTAAAGGACTATGGTATCTGAAAAGAGAAACTAAAGTTGTCTAGATATTAGAACTTATTTATTTATAACTAGAACTAATGCCGGGGACTTGCTACTTAAGTAAGCATATTATATAGGAAAGCACTACCGTATATTCATAAATTCCAATTTTGAGTCAACTGATGGCTTTAAATTAAAGAATCATCAATGTAATTTAATTACAAATATTTAAGAAATTTGTAGTAAAAACTAAGTTCAATCTAGTCACCATGTCCAACTTAAAACTTGAACGAATATCACATTTGAAATTGTCACTGACAAATAGTTTTCATGGTATTAAGACCTTTATTATCCACTTTTTCTAATGGTTTTCAATGGCGTTCATTTTGTCTGTTTTGATAAAGGAATTGAGAGATAAAAACGGAACAAAAATTAAACAAAAGAAATACTAATTTAAAATCAACAAGAACGTAAATTTTTTTTAAACAAAATCAATAATTTTTATTAGCGAAAACTATTTGTCAGCAACAATTTTAAATGAGATATACATTCAAAACAGACCTGAATACCCTGTAATGCAAATAATGATATTCTGCCAAAATAGCTTGTAATTGTCACAAAAAAAAAACACGTTGAAGAATCAGTACTCGGTTCTATACACGACACGGGTCTGAGGACAGTTCTGCCAGCTCTCCCAGCGACGTCTCTTTTATAGACCCCAGGCATACTCATTTGCATGCGTGGGACATAATGGCCGAGATTCTGCGAGAACCGCGCACGAGATGTAAGTCAATAAATGACGAAGGGCGCCATCTTGGTTTTTCTTTTTTATTCTTCACGGAGTTTGCAAGCCAGGCAGGTCCGAGGACGTTTGAAAGGTAAGCCACTCTCAGTACATACCCCTAAAAAGCAACATTAGAAAGGTGAGTTAAGTTGGTCAAGTGAAACATAATTTAATGCCTAGATTGACCAAAACTAATTTTGACATATCTGCTAATATTTGTGTTCCTAAAAATGAGGAACAAAACTGCCCCATGCTTTCTGTCTGTTTCTAGCACTTGTACCCATATTAGATCTTGCTTAATTTCTGGAAAAAAACTATTCCACCACGCTGAAGAAAAAATACAAGGTTACATTTGTTTTTCGGATTGTTGTCTTCATCTTTATAATTGTTACCTTCCCAACATTTCAGATTACGAATCCTCAGCCTTCCACATAATTGAACTCAGAATCTTCTTGTGATAAGTGGGAGTCTTATCAAGAAATTCTACATTGAATCCACACAGGTACTGACTGTTCTTGTTCTATTATTAACCATGACTGGAAGGGGATGTAAAGTCTTACTGCCCTGTGGTAGGATTGAAACCTTCACCTTCAGATAATTGACATTTAGAACAGTAGAATTTAAATGCCTTTATCTGTTGCACTACAGGTCTGGATGTACAAATTCATTATCAATTCTCATCCGAAAGATTCCAAAAACGGGGTTAAATTTGAAATTATTTGGGGGTGCTTTTATTGAACAGGGGACACCGGAAGCATCGACACCGGTTACATTGATTCAGTAACAACAAGAATGTCTAAAGGTATTCATGTTTATTTGAAATAATAATTTTCGTAACGCGTGAATGATTTTGATTTTAAATTTCTCAGCATTATAAATTCATGTGAACATTTATCATCTGCTCTTCTTTTAAGTTAGAAATAATTCTCGCTTTTCTGAATATTTTCTTTTTTTTCTATCTGGCGTAAATTGGGATTTTGTTTTTGTTTGACGAAAAAAACAATTTTTGTTCAATTTTTCCTCATGTTTTTTTTTGTTGTTGTTTGGTCAAAGAAAAATAAGAGGTTATTTCCAAAATTATTCAGTGGAAATTAAATGAATAATAACTTTTTAGGAGAACAAAACAAACGTTTGCAAAAATCAAAAATTTGGTAAATGTAGTCGGAGTCCCCAACGCAAATTTAACGCTCACTTGACCAAAAACACTCGCATTTCAAATGTTGCTTTTTAGGGGTCGGGTCTGTTTCGAACGAATATATCAATTAATTTGTTTCTGACAAATAGTCTTCAAGACTTTTATTGTCTACTTTTACTAATGGCTTTTAGTGGTGGTCGCCATTTTTATTGTTTGTTTTTTGGCTAACCTTAACTCCGGCTCTAAGCAGACCCGAATACCCCTAAAAATCAACATTTGAAAGGTGGGTGTTAAGTTGTAAGCGTTTGGGGGACTACCTTCACCAAAAATTTTGTAAGTTTTTATTAAGAAAAATTATTTATTCATTTATTTATTTAAAATAAAAAAGGATCTTACAGACAGCACACACAGCACTGATTGGACACATTTTGCTTATAGTGGCAACAACATAAACTGATTACGATTAGTGCAAATACAGTTGGTTGGGTGAATAATTTTACTTTAATTTCTTTATCATCCAAGTGTTTTAGTGTTGTTTACTGCAACTGAACTAACTGAACTCTTGTGCATCAGGAACAAGACCAAAACACAACATTTCTTTCCTTCAATTTTTGCCACTATTCTAGACTTTAACCCGAATTTCCTCCCTTTAGTGTATGAATGTATGAATGACTGTTTGTTTCTGGCCAGTAATGGCCCCTACTCCAGATTTTAACCGTAATTTCAATTAGATCACATTTTCATTTAGTGGCCACTATTTTAGACTTAAACCCCAATTATTGTCAAGAGGAAAATAAATTTGTGTCTAGTGTCATTTTTTAACTGTGGAAAGTCCTGAAAAAAAATTGATTTTTTTTCATTTAACTAGAATATTCTGGAGTCAAATACTAACAAATAATAAGATGAGAGAGAAGTCCAAATAACTTGAATGAAGATAATAATCAAGACTCTTTTCATAAATTGATGCAATCAATATCCATTGTGAACATAACACTGAAGATGAGATTAGAAGTCCAAATAGATATTGGCTAATCTGTGTATATAACCATAAAAATGAGAACAAAAAGTTTAAATAATACTTGAGAAATTAATTTTTTTTTCTTAAAAGAATTATTTTTTCCAATTTCTTTTTGTTGTTTCTTTCTACTTTTTTTAGATTGCTTTTGTTCCATGACAAAAAGGGCAGAAATTTACCACAGATCATCACTGTCTGCCAATCTGAGTCACTTCAGTTTTCCTTGGTGAAGAAGAATGTCAAATAATTCCATTATTGGCTGAAACACTAGCACCCTGGGGTAAATAGAAAAAATCATTTGCACCCTGTGGTAAATAGGAAAAAAAACTAACACCCTGGGATAAAAAGAGAAATACCAGCACCCTGGAGTAAAAAGAAAAAACATTTGCACCCTGGGATTAAAAAAAAATACTAACACTCTTGGTAAAAAGAAAAAACATTATCATTCGCCAAACTAAATTCATTTATTTCGCTTCTTTTTTCACAAATCATAAAACATTTTCTTGGCTAAGAATTCCTTAAAATGACAGAAATGAATTTCATAAAAATATTTACTTCTTACTATTTCTAATTTAATTGTTTTACTTTAATGAAAATCTGTCTTGACCATCAATAACCGTGTTTTTCAAGTTCTGTCCAAATCTGACCAAAAGACGTCAAGCCTGTCTTTTATTGAATCCATTTTGACAATCTTAGTTTTTTTACATGACATGATTTCTTATCCTCATTCTCCCTTTTTCTTCAATATTAGTTACTTACCCCTACATTATGAAATGTAAGTCTTAGACAGAGACTGGGAGATGCTGAATTTGTTATTGTGGACTTACCTACCCCCACCTAAGGAACTTTTCCTCTTTAGAAATATAAGTCTTAGACAGAATATAATTATTCCACCAACTTCCTCTTGTAACATGTCTGGCATTAACCACTACATCCCACAACTTATCCACAACAGTACTACATGTATGTTTGTGCTTTGCTCATTAATACAATTATTCCACTAATTTCCTGAAAAGGATAATTATGAAGCAAGAATCAATCAGGATGAAACATACTTTGTTTTTAATAGACGTATTATGTGTCTAGTATTAACAACTACAACCCAGAACTTATCCACAACATAAGGTAGAAAGGAAGGTGATATGGTGGACTTACCTACCCTTAGATAATAAACTTTCTTCTTCATAAATATAAGTCTTTGACAGAAACTGAAGAGAGTCCAAGTCAACAGATCTACCTCCTGTTAGTACTGTTACTACCTGTATATTTGTGCTTTGTTTGTTAATATAATTGTTCAACAAATCTCCTTTTGTTACATGTATAGCATTGACCACTACACCCCACAACTTATCCACAATATTTTAGTCAAATTCTTTTTTATTTTTAAATAAATTTATTCAAATTTTAATGCAACTCAAATTTAAATGCGACTTTCTTCTAAATTTATGACACTTGGTTCAATATATATTTGACAGTCCATCAACTGATTTCAAATCCGATCTAAGTTTTGATGTCACCCAAAACTCGTATTCATTCCTTTGCTGATATAACAGTCAGGTTTTTGCTAATTTTTAACCTTTAGTCTACTGTTCTTCATTACTAAAAGTATTGTTTTCCGCAATAAATATCTCAACTTAACTCTGAAAATTAAAAGACTCATTTGAACAAATCATTAAAAAGTCTCATCATTCAAAATTCATTTGGTTAAGATTTCGTACGATTTGATAAAATAAATAAAATAAAAAACACTTAATTATTATTATTACTACTACTACTACCAATAATGGAAGATAATGATGACCAAGAAAGAACTGCTAATCCTTATTTCTGCAATATTTGTCTTCAGGGATTTTCAGAATCCTCAGCATTAGAAACTCATGCACAGGAACATGAAGCAGAAGAATCTCTCAACAATTATTCTAGCGTCACACCAGAAAATCTTGAACTGACCATTCCTACAGCTGTTATAAACCCATCTGTCGTAAACGCAATTGTGGCACCAAACCTCCCTGAAGCAAACATTGTGACTTCTTGTGTCGACCCTAACGCGGTTGGTCCAATTGTCATTGTGAACAATGTTGTTAATACCGAGCTTGTTAACCGTTCAGCAAACTCTTACACATGTAATGTTTGCCAGCGCAGCTTTTCTCAACGTTCCCACCTGGAAACTCACTCAAGGATCCACTCAGGTGAGCGTCCATTTGAATGCATTCAGTGTGGGGCTTCATTCTCACGCCGGGGCAACCTGGTACGCCACAGGCTGTCACATGGCGGGGAACGCAAGCACAAGTGCAACGTATGTGAAAGGAAATTTTCCCAGAAGTCACACCTGCAGGTCCACACCCGAGTACACACCGGTGAGCGCCCATACAAATGCGACCGGTGTGGCTATGCTTTCTCTCGTAATGGAAACCTCGTCCGGCACAAAAGAGCTAACCAAGGAGGGAAACGCAAGTACAGCTGCATTGCACCGTCTCTCATAGAACAGCAGGAAAACAACCTTTCCCCAGCTCAGCAAGTGGCAGTTGCTCCTGTGCCACAAGCTGAAAGTGAGATCCAAGTTCAGGTTCAGCCTCAACTGATTGGAATCACTGATGTTAGTGAAGCAGTAACAACATCTTCCCATCCTACAAAAAGTCATCAGGAGCAAGCTGAAGTTAAGACAGAACAAACTTCAGTTGTTGCTGCAACTGCAAACATTGTTCAACTTGGGACGATACCATATCAAGTTGTGACCACAGTACCAAACCAACTGACCACTGTCCAGCCTATTGGAACCATTCAACAAATGCCAAATGTTTCACGTCAGTTGGTCACTGTACCTCAGCATATTAGCATTCATCATTTGACAGCTGTTCACAACAACCTTCCCGGTGTTCCACTTCATATACCGACGACATAAACAGACACACTCCATCTAAAGTCCCTATGACAGAATTAAAAAAAAACATGAAGCCAATTTCCAACTCCTGTTGATTAGATTCATCTTCCAATAAACTATACATTATTTAAGTTATATAATCATTGCTGCTAACTCAATTTTTTTTTTTTTGTTGGGTGGGAGTTCTTATTAAAAAAATGTTGATATGCCATAAAGAGACAAATCCAAAGCAAAAAGAAAGACATTTACCAAAAAAAATAATTCCTTTAGGCATTAAATGACCAAAAAGGTTGATATGCCATAAAAAGATAAAACCAAAGCAAAAAGAAAGGCGTTTACCAAAAAAGTGATTTTTCTAGACATTAAATGACTGAAAAAAACAAAACAAAACCATAAAGACAGACATTTATCAAAAATGATTGTTATAGGCATTAAATGACCAAAAAAAGTTAATATTCCATAAAAATATCAACCATTTAATTAATCAATCATAAAATATTATCGATTAAACTCTCCAACATTGATGGCTAAGTAAAGACTTTTAATTTTTTTTCCCGGTATTTTCCTTCGCTCTTTCCTGACCCTATGAACATTCTTTACAACAGAAAAATAATAATCTTTTATCTTCCTTTCCTCTAATATTTTCTTAATAATTAATAATATTCATAATTTTATTAATATAAATTAATAATAATAATAATAATAATTCTCTTAATGTTAATTAATGATATTAATAATTCTCTTAATAATTTATAATTCTGTTTGTAAATCTCTTTATATAAAAATTAATAATAGTAATTCTATTAATATTAATTATATCAATAATATTATTGATATTAATAATTAATAATATTAACAATTTTTAATATTGAATTTCAATATTAATTAAAAATATTGATAATTCTCTTAAAATTAATAATATTGACAATTCTCTTAATGTTAATTAATAATATTAATAACTCTCTTAATATTAATCATTAATAATTTAATATTAATAGCAATTGATAATATTCATAATTCTCCTAACATTATTATTTAATAATATAAATAATTCTCCTAATATTAATTAGTAATATTATTAATTCTCTTAATATTAGTTAACTATATTATTAATTCTCTTAATATTACTTGATAATATTAATAATTCTCCTAATATTTGTAATTAATAATCTAAATAATTTTCTTTTTATTGATTAAGAATATTAATAATTCTCTTGATATTGATAATTAATATTAATAATTCTCTTAATATTGATAATTCTCTTACTATTAACAATTCATAATATTAATAATTCTCATAATATTAATTAATGATATTTTTTTCATAATGGTAATTAATAATATCAATAATTTTTCTTAATATTCTCTTTTTTCACATACACTTCTTCTCCCCCCCCCCCCTTGCCCATAAATTTCAAATTGTATCAATTTAAATCCTGACTGGTCTGTTCAATTTACTTGCTGTGTAAATCCGTTCACTTTAACTCATCTATAGGTTAAATAATAGAACTACTTTTTTTTTTTGACAAATTGTGTTCAAAGAACAAAAATTGATGGTAAGAAAACAAACTATTCTTATCTTAAATGATCAGTGATACTGATATGCCAATGCCATTAAACAATTTATTTTTAGAACTAATTTCTATTTGCAACTGGAAAGGATTTTTTTTTCATCATTCCTTTTTTTTCTTGATCTTTTTCTTTCTTTGTCTTCTTCTTTTTTTCATTGCCTCCTTTCTTTCTTTCTTCATCTTTTTCTTTGTCTTTTTCTTTCTTTTATGTCTCCTTTCTTTCATTGTCTCCTTTCTTTTTTCTTTCTTTCCCTGTCTGTTATTTTTTCTCTTTCTTTCATTGTCTGTTTCTTTTTTCTCTTTTATATTTCTTTCTTTCTCTTTTTTTTCATTCTCCTTCTTTCTTTCATTTTCTCCTTTCTTTCTTTTTCTTCTTTCTTTCATTAATCATTTCCTTCTTTCTCGCTTTCATTCATCATCCTCATCTTTCTTCTTCGCCTCCTTTCCTTCATCATTTCCTTCTTTCATTCATTGTCTGCTTATTTATTTATTCAGTTTTTAAAACATGATTGTTGCATTTTCTTCTTCCATTTTTCTCACCAAAATTCCTAATTAAATAAATCCTTAATTAAATCTAAATGAGAACTTCAATTGCCACAAAATTTGCTCATTTCATTATGACTTCTCCTGCATATGATCATTGTTCAAATATTTAAAAATAGCCCTAACCCAAAAGTAGTGTTTTTGATGGATTTTCTTTTCTTTTATAAAGAAGTATATAGATTCAAAATTAACAAAAAATCCTCTTAAAATCTTGCCTCAGTCTTTACTTCTGAATATTCAACTATTTTCATAATTGTTTATTTGTTGCACAAATTAATATAAAAATCGACAACTCTTTATTCGGGAATATTTGCTGTTTTAATTTCTTATCTTCTAAACTATATTGAGGAATATCTTTTAATACAAAATCTCTCAAATCATCGACTTCAAATCACAAGCTGGTTTCTGAACCAGAAAGCTGTTCACCATCAAGTCATTCACTTTCAAATCACATACTCAAATTTAATGCCTGAACCAAAAAGTTGTTCACTATCAAGTCATTCACTTTCAAATCATAGACTCAAATGTAATGACTGAACCAAAAAGCTGTTCACTGACAAGTCATTCACTTCCAAATCAGAGACTCAACGTCTGGGTCTAGTGGGCCATATGACTCTGAGGAGAAAGACACTCAAATGCAGTGAGTGTACCAGAAAGTTGTTCACTATCAAGTCATTCACTTCCAAATCACAAAGTCAAATCCAATGATGGAACCAGAAGGCTGTTAACTCTAAAAAATTCATGATTCCTAAGATTTTTTTAATTTATTCAAAAGAAATCTTTTTTATCCAAGAAAAAAGTGAGATGGGCAAAAAAATGCAAGGAAAAAATCAACAAAACAAATTTTTGTCAGAATTTTTTAATAACTTTTCTGACTATTGTCCTTATCTTTTTCTCAATTTATGAGATGAACTTGACTATTATTGTTATTCAAAATCTTTGGGCTTCTATTCTCATCCTTATTGTTATATTCACAATGGATATTGTTTATGTGAATTGATGATTTTTTATTATTATCATTATTCAAATTATATGGACTTTTATTTCTTTATCATCTTTATTTTTAGATTCATAATGAATATTTCTTGTAAAAATTCATGAGATAGTTTTTTGATTACTATCATAATTCAAATTATATGGGCTTTTATTCATATATCTATTGATAATAACAACCACAACATTAAAGATGAGAGTAGAAGTGAGCATATCCTGAATAATATCTTTATGGTTATATCTTGAATGTTTTGGCCAATGTGATCTTCAGCCTTCTTTAAGTGTTTCTTTTCTAACAAATTCAGGAACCATTTTCTTCAATCTAAACACCTTCATCTAAGAATTAGCAACTTTTGACCAAACTTTGAAGCCCATTCTTTATTCCATCCATGCAGTGAAATTGTTCTTGTTTGTTGCCAAAACCAGCTTCAAATGTTAATTATCTTAAGTGCTCTTCTTTATCTCCCCTGCAGCCCGGATTGAACTTATAACTTCTGAAACAAATATATCTGTCATGGGCAAGTACACACCATCCAAACAATAAAGATAGGGACAATTGTCTGAAAATATTATAAATAATAGAAAAATTGTCTGTGTATCGAGTTTTCAAACTGTTGTCCTCATTTTATTATTTTTATTTTCACAAGTTTTGACCGATGAACACTTTGTCTGTCTTGAGGTGACCAAACTTTGTCATATTCGGGAGCTTTAACAGAACTTTGATCTTAACGGGCGTACACTTTTCATTCTGTTAACCATGACTGGGTAGAGGTTTTAAGTCTTGAAATAAGTAATTATTGCCCCACAACCCATAATGCAACAAGTAAAAGCATTGAGTTTCTACAGTCCTAGAGCAGCATTATTTCAAAGTGAAGATTTCTATCCTATTCAAAGGTAAAAAATAAAGATGAGGATAACTGTCAGAAAATTATCCAGACTCATCTCCAGGGTTATGAAGAAGAAAAAAATTGCCATTTGGTAAAAAAGAGTTTATTTTTCTAAAATATCAAAAACTAGCATACCCATACCATCAAAAATGACTGCAATGTTACTCAATGTTGATTATTCATTTGGAATATATTCTATGATCTTGTAAACTTTGTAGAGTTTGGCAGTAGATTATTTGAAATCCAGGTTTTGTTGAATCTTAGTGAACTCCTTCTTTTTAAGATCTTTATTTTGGTTGTTTCCTTCTGTTGTATCAGGGCTCTCAATTCTGGGATATATTGGTGTATAACAATAAAAAAAAAATAAAAAAAACGTACCTAATAAAAATAGTATTTGACTAATTTTACCGAATTCTTCACATATATAGTACCCCTCAAAATTATTTGATCAGGATTAATTTTTTTTTAATTTATGCTGCATTTTAAAATTTAGTGGAAAAAAAAGAATCAAAATGTTAATCATGATTCAGTATATTTTTAAACAACACTTAAAAACCTTTTTAAAAAGCCACATTCATTAAAAATTATTTACTAGGAATATACACAAGGAAACCAAGAGCCTTCTCAGAACTATGAACTTAACCCTTTATTTAATCTATATGGGAAGACTGTCCCTATTCTGTATAGCTTTATCAAATACTCTCAGTCTATATTAGATATTCTTCGCTTATTTTAACTATAGGACCACTACCCTATGTGTTTTAGTAGAAGACCAAAAGACACACTGACTGAAACGTCAAGATAATGATGAAGATGAGAGTAGAAATCTGAATAACTTGAGTAAAGATAATGATCAAGACTCATCTCATAAATTCAGACAATCATTTTAAAACCTGACATTGTTGCAGAGTTCTTATAGAAAAGAAAACCAAGAATTCCTAGCCACTGTTAAGCATGTTATTGCATGTAGATATTCACCTCAGTGTGGGTAGGCAGTCGGGCCTCGGAATCGTAGTATGCGAGTTTGAATCCCAGTTGTTCCATTTGCGTTCATATTCGTACTAATACTGTTGGGAAAGGTATGAATCCCCACATTCCCTCCA
>JAYKTE010338305.1:0-11055 GCA_036873565.1 Xipholeptos notoides | reverse complement strand
AACTGGGATTCGAACTCGCGTACTACGATTCCGAGGTCCGACTGCCTACCGATTGGCCCAAATCGACTTCCCCTTTTTCATGTTGTGTTGAAAGTATCAAGGAAATGTTATCCTATTATAACAAAGAAGTTGAAAAATAATAATGTACGAAAAATTAAACAAAAGAGGCCAAGGAAATTGGTAAATAAAACTGAAAACAACAATTGATAATAACAATAATAATAATATACTGAAGGTGGGTAGTGATACAAGAGTATTGGTATCACTCCATAAATTTTCCATGTAGCCAGATCTTATATCTACCATTTCTGTAGACAGCAATTTAGTTACATTAATCAAATCTCTACTATTACCCCTTACCCATCCCCTAATCTGGCCCCTTCTTTTTTTATCCTCTTCCTTCTCTCCCCCAGGAAGATACTGGGGGGATCCAATTGCTACTTCGTGTTCCTGGCTAGTTCGGACTGGAGGAAACAAACTAGGAAATATTCACCTACCTACCTACCTACCTACCTACCTACCACATCTGACCAACTCTCCTCCATTTTGCTTTATAAAGATATTGCATTACATAAGAACAAAAAATAAAATCAAAACTGCAAACAAGTATTATAACAATGAAAGCAAATAAATAAAATTGCACAGTAGATCATTATCAACTGATTAAGTTTGGCAGGTTGCTAGTTTCAATTTCAGTGGAATATAACTATACATATCTATATCTATCCATATACATGTGTGTGTAACTATATGTATATTTTCATGTTAAATTATTACAAGTGTTAGCTATATTTTTAGGTAAAAGGCTCAATACCAATGACAGAGTGTATACAGTTAATTAGTGTAAAGACATAGCCAATAGTATTTGGGGACTGTCAATTTCTGGAAAACATCAAACCAAAAGCTGATGATTGGGCAGGCAAGAAACTATCAGTCAGCAGAAGTTTTTGATTACGTGTCTACTTTGATTATATATATAAGAAAATTATATATATATATAGGCATATTATAGTTTTTCAAGCAGTCATTGATAAAACTACTGTTCAAAAACTAGAAAGGATTGAAATAGAAATATTAAAAAGAATATTAAAGATCCTTTTTAAGAACACCTGCTTAAATAATATATATATATATTCTAGTATTCTCTTTGCTTCCAACTCCTGCTACTCATTTGTTAAGATTTATTAAAATTAAATTTGATTTTTTAGATATCTTCCCATTAAAACATGATAAGTTGGGAGTCAAAACAGGTTGTTTTATTTTATTTCATTCCTTTTTAAACTTGTAGGTGGACAATATTTTTCCATAAGATTAAATGTGGTGCTATTAAAAATATCTTTAAGCATATACATTATTATTTTTTTATGCCTGATGATCATTTGACCCCATTAAAAATAATGTCAGGATTATGAAGTGAATTGAAACAACTAGTTTTGTTTGATTAATTTTCATTCTTATCTTGAAATAACAAGGCTTTTTAAGAAGTTTATTTTATAGTACATCAACCTTTTGGGTCATTTAATGCTGAGAACAATCTTTTTTAATAAACTTTCTTTAATCAACACAATATTTATTAATAACACTAGTGTGACTATTAATTCCATAGCCAGGAGGAGTATAGTGATCCATACTTTTTCAAAGGGTCCAAAATGTGTATGTGATAGAGCAGCTAGGATTTGAACTTTCCTATGACCATTCTTAAGATCAAGTGCCTATCCACTGTCACAAGTAGACATCCCCACAAGTATATTTTCATTAATTCTATATACTTGTACATTGTATAAACTTAAATGATTGAATATCACTTGCTATTCTCTTAAATAATAACTCTGGAACTACTTTCTCTTCACTCATTAATAGTGATAATATTCATAATTGTATGATTCTAAAAACAAAAATAAGTATTTCTTTACTCTTTTATATTATTTAATCCGGAAGCTGAACATTACATATCTTTGGCATGTTCAAGCTCCGTGAGACTGAAGTATTTTCCTAATTTCATTCTCATTTATACACCATATTTCTACTTTTAAAAAATCTTATTTATATTCATACATCAAACAATCATTTGACTGAATACCTATTGCTATTACCTTTTTTGGAAAGATTTCATGGATTGATAATTTATCGAACTAAAAGAGATTGTTAATAAAAAATTTATTTGTATTGAAATTTAGAAAATATGTTTTAATTCATATCTCAGAGTAATATTGGGATCATGTTCAGTAAAGAGGAGTTTTTTTAATTGAAATTAATGATGGAATTTCAAAATTAGATTTTAAAACCATTTGCTTTAATGGAATTAATGAAAAGACAAAACATAGACTGAATGTTATGTACAGTTATAAGTCACATATGAAATAATCCATTCAAAATTACATATAACGCAAGACCAAAGCATTTTTCAAAAATGTATATCAATAGAATTGCAGATTTCAGAATTAATCTTTATTCTAAAGGTACATATTTTTGAAAAATGCTTTGTTCTTGCATTAAATGTAATTCAGTTTAGGTTAGGTTAGATTTTTTAGATTCTTTATCATAGCCTGTGTATATAAGTTCAAGTTAATTAAAATTTTAACTCAAAAGAAATAAATTGTTTTTTGACAAGACAAAGATGTCATTATTATTGAAGTTATTATGTAAAATTATGAAATAGATTTTAAAAAATAGACTGAACTTAAAAAAAATAATTATTCTCAAAAAAAAGGCAGAAAAAAGTAAAAAGTAAAATTTTGTTAAATGACTTTTAACTTTATTAAGCAGTTGATAAACATGTGAATATCTATTTTAATACCCAGAAGTTGGTTCTTGTTGACACGTGACATTAATATACCAAATAATAATTTAATCAGTAAAATGTAATTTTGTATGTTGCCCTCTATCAGAATGTTCCTTTGTTTTTAACTCTTATCAACAGGAAATCTAGATGTGAAAAAGAAATGAATGACCAACAGTATCAACAAATAAAAATATATTGGCTTTGCAAGAATGCTTGATTGACAATGTCTCTGGTCACTATCATAAAAATATATCATGACCATTTATTTCATGGTTATCAGTAGCAGACAAATTCAGAAATAAATCTAATGAGATCAAATTTATCTAGGCTTTTTAACTATGTGGTTTCAAATCACCTAATATTATATATAATCTATATTGATAAATGCAATATATCTTCATATTCTTCACTCCTAGTATATTAGCAAAACAAGGCCATTGTAAGAAGGAAAGAAAAAAATAACAAAAAAAAGGAATTTATAACTTTATCATTGAGTAATTGCTATGCATTGATAAAAATGTTTCTCATAATCTTTACTTGTAATAAAACCATCACTTTGTATCTAGAAAGTTGATATAGTCCATGGGAAGTACTATATATAAGAAAAGTATCACATATATTAGTACAAAAAATTGAGAAATATTTCATCACCAAAGTTAGTAATTTTATTTTTTTCCATGAAATACTTCACTTAAATTTAATAGTATGATTTTAGGGTTGGGAGAATAACCTATGATAATAAAAGGAAATATTCTATAAAAGCTGAGGATCAAAGAAAATGAGGAAGAAATAAAATAAAACAATTGTCTGATTATTGTATGATTGTTATTCATTTTAATTCTACCAGTAAATATAGTACCACCAGTGTGATGATAATTTCATTTTTACTATTCATGGAAAGAAGTTTTGGACATGGTTTAGTCAGAAAATGTTGTTTAATTTCATTAATTATTTTTTTTGCTCATGGATACAATGATGAGCCTTCAAGAAATACAAATGTATTTTTCATTTTCTGAAATAAGAAAATATTATACAAAAAGCTGAAAACAAAAAATGGACACAAAGAAAAAAACTCCAAACATCTTACCTTCTTCTTGAATGGTCATTCGTTATCTATCTCTTTGATGTTTCTCAGAAGTCTTAGTTGCGATGGTACCACCATTTTGTTAGTAAAAAATATTTAAAAATCATAGAAAAAAATCCAAAGTAAGTTAGAAAAATTAAATTAGAATAGATTAGTTTAGTCAAATAAGAATATTGAATATAGTTTGAATTAGAAATAAAATATTTATCCAACTAGAAAAACAAAGATGTCATATAGTTGTTTTAATTGCCTATAATAATGAAATTAAATATCCATTAAAAACTGACAACCTATGTAAACAAATAAATACCCTTAAAATAGATTAATAAAGCAAATGTTGTACCTTGTATTTGGTGAATTATTGTAGATTAGTGTAGGGGTTCTCACAATCTTTAGTTATTTTGTTAATTCAAAAATAACAAAGAAAAAAAAATTATACTCAAGTGATCTAACGTTGACTTTTATTTTCGGAGATAGATTAACATATTAGAAAGTTAAAGATAGGTTTTTATCCTTTCTTTTTCTTTTTTTTGATAGCTAATAAGGAAAAAACATTTTTGAAAATGCTGAATGCCAATAGGATAAACCCATAAATAAAGCAAAAGAAAATTATTCTCTTACCTTATTGTCAAATAGTTGTTCTTAAATTGTGATGTTCCCATTGATTAATTAGTAAAACCAAACTTTTTCAATTCAAGCAAATAATTGTATCTTCTTTTCTTCGTGGAGGAATTCTTTGAGGTGAGGCTTTATAATTTGTGAATCCATTTTTGCGGACTGTTGTTCTCATATCCATATTTGTTGCTTGACCACATCTGGCTTTCTTCAGGTGGTTAACAATGACCAGATAGGAATCTTCAGTCTTAGAACTGTATCCCCAGCAATTATAACCCTCCATAGTTGTTGTCTAACCATGTTTTGGTCAACTAAAAAAAAAAATTTCAAAAAATGTCCTGCAATTATTTGAAGGTTCATTCTGGAATAGTTTTATGTAGTAAACTGTGCAGAGCTACAGTTTTTTTTCTATTTTGAATTTATCTAAAAATTCACGAATAGAAATTTTGTATAGTTACAACTAATATGGCACCATTTTTTTTACAAATACCTCAAATTATAGGCAAAATTTACACGTGGACATTATATGGGGGTTCATTTTTCTATTGTATTGATATATTAAACTGACCCCCCCACTCTATGATCACATTTTTGTACGAATTAGATAAAAATCGGGTTTGTCCAAAAAAATGATATCTTAATTAAAAATTGGGCACTGACTTAATGTCCGCCGGATTTCTATCCTGATTTGTTTTTTTAATGAATTTCGAAACTGTTCTTTTTGTACATAACTTATTTGCATCGATGGCAATTGTTTTTATCATGTTTATATCATTGCCGTTTTGTTTATCACCCATTCTTTCTCTCTCTCTCTATCTTTCTTTCTTTCTTTCTTTTCTCTCTCTAAGTGTCTTAGATTGCAATTGAATTTTGGTAAAAATTTATATGTCAACCACTTTTACTGAGACTTTTATAAAATCATATTCAATGGAATCAGAACAATCTAGACCTATTGATTAAATAAAGAGTTTGGTTTAAAATTTAATTAAGATTCTTATTGTTAACACTTAGGTGGCTGAAATCAAGAAAAACACTGAAAAAGACTGGAGAAACCCTCAACCCAAACAGTGTATATAGAAAAGTTAAAACAATAGCCCAAAAGCTCTAAATAATGCAAATTATCAAGTCTAATTTCAGAAATTATGATAAAATAAAAGCATAACATATCACAAATATACTCTATCAAATAACATTTACAAAATTAGGGATTACAACACCGAATATAAGTGTTTGAAAGTGTCATCTTTAAGATGATGGGAACAAAAGAAGAAAGGAAGAAAAAATGTTTGCCAAGATAACAAACAGATTAGTTTGAAAGCATCATCTATCTTCCAATGGAAAAAATTTAAAAAAAAACAAAAAAAACGAGGTAGTAAAAACTAAATAAATGAATAGAGTTATTAAGACGCTTTTCTTTTGGCTTATCAAGCTGCAAGTTGTTTCTGTATGGTTTTAATCTTAAGCACTCTGAAAGTAAAGGATAACGGTCCTAAGATAAAAAGATGGAGAATGATGGGAAATTAGACTTGCCCTTTTCTCAACCTTTTTTTCTTACTCATTGTAAATAGTTATAAAACAATCACATACACAACCAAGTGGTCAAAGCTTGAAAAACACCTGTTGATTTCACAGTATGGCTAGTCTAAGTATATCTTATGCATTGGTTATGGCTGCAATGATATGGATGGGGCTTAAGCTTTTCAAAACTTACAATCTTTCAGTGAAGAGGCATTATGCTATTGTTTTTCATGATGATGATGATGGTGCTGGTGGATTAGGTGTTTGCAGTAGTGGGAAGTAAAGGATTTTAGTGTCATAGCAAATAAATAAATTAGTTAGGTATGATAAGAAATAAGAAGAAAAAAAATAAAGCAGATATCTTATTGTTTATTGATGGCTTAAGATAATGGAAAAGTTTATAACAGAGATTTTCTTATGAATATTGCTAGCTAAAAACACTATACTTGCATAATATGATTCTTATTAAGATTAATGTATTTTGAGAATATGAGACTCCGTAAATATCTATCATATATTTATAAGCTTTTTTTAGGATCTTTTCAGTTATCATGAGTTCATTATTTCACTCACCATTCTGAGCTTTATCTCCTTTTTAACCATGTGTTCAGTGATATGTTCTGAGGGTCTAAGGGTCAATGGTCACACTGATAGTCAGAAAAAGTTTTCCAACCTTAAAGTCTATTCTATTGGCTTTCTCTCTAACTTATGACAATTGGTGGACCTACTACATTTAAAAACCCAAGTCTGGCTTCTCAGGTCCAATCTATGCTAAAGTTTATTTTTGGTTAATTCTCTTGAGATAGGTATAAATTAACTTTTTCACAAAGTGTATAATCTGGTAACATCCTTGCTCCTGGGAAAAGTGTGTCAATTAACTGGAAATCTGCCATATATTAATTAGGAGTTGCCAATCTCTGGTTTTGTTCCTCCAATAATGCACTTTTCAGTTCTTCAGTTCATAGTCATCCTTGAAAATATTTTTAACATTTGTTCAATATTCAGTTTTTTTTATTCCTATTCAATTGAAGGTTTTGTGTTTGTTTTATTGCATATTAACTTTTTCAGGTCATTCAAAGCCAAAAACAATCATTTTTGATAAATATTCTTTTTGCCTACACCAAGCTATTTGAATAACACCATATGAACTATTTAATCCATAGCTGGAGGGAATGTGGGGATTCATACCTTTCCAAGGATATTAGTCCAAAAATTATCTCAAAAATGGGCTCGTTATTGTTAAATGATAAATAAATGGAGAATCAGGGATTTTTCTTAGATATTTTCAATTTCTTCAAGCAATCACAAAATTAGTTTTTGGAATCCTTGCTTTTCAGAATCTTTGAGATGATGCTTGATAATTTGAATATTTATTATGCAGTCTATATCTATATACTTAAACAAATTCTGATAATCTTGCTTGCTTGCTTGGATGAAACCATCACAGGAATGACAATGTTGTGGAAAAATGCAAACAAGCTTTCTGTATGTCATAAGTTTCCATGAGAAAGAGACATGAAAAAATAATGGAAAAAAAATAGAGATGCAAAAGTGAAAGCAAAGAGATGGCATAAAAACAGTGAGTAGAAAACATGTAGTTTTAAACAGGCACACATATTAAATTTTGAATAATTGCGTAGAATAAATATTTTAATTAGTTCGTTTTGAAAGAATGTGGTAAATAAAAGAGCACTATCTTAAAAAACGTTTTATTGACCGTTTTATTAATAGCATATACATTAAATTAACCCAACGGTAAATTCTAGTATATACATAAATATACCAAACAAAAAAAAAAGTAGGAAAAACTATTTCATTTTTTTCACCCTAACATAATTTCCTATAATTTTGATAATTGTGAAAAATAACTTTCTCTTATTTAAATTCTAAAACAGTTACTTTTACAAATTAAACTAATTACCAGAAGTGACCTCCAATGTTTGATCTACCATATATGTGTTCTTTAAAATGTATGTACATGATAAATTGTTCGGAAAAAAACCAACAGGGTTTTAATCTTTGCTGTCTAACTTACTTAGCAGTAGTGACGTGATTGACTTAGCGTGTAGTCTATCGTCTATGATTAATACTGATCTCATAAGCTCTTCATGGTGAACAGGAAGCCTAGATCTGATGTTGTATATAGCAGGAAGTAGCCACACAAGGCTGCCTGTAATGCCATCCGTGGATGACTGGACAAAGCGCACACTGACACAGTGGTCAGTGATTTATCACAGGATATCCTTACTCTATCTAATATCTAATATATATATGTACTATAATGAATGCATGTCTGCACGAATCATCTCTGAAACAGGTTTGAGTGTATGTGGTGGATCTCTACTGACAATCAAGATAGCATGACTATAAATATCAAAAACATGTATATTTATTGCCTGCCCATATATCAGAGAGAAAAAAAAGACAAAACAAAAAAGACAAAATGAAACTCCTGATTTAAACCCCTCTCCACTCTAGCTGGAATCTCTGTCTGTGATCACCAAAGAGGTCTGGACTTCGATTAAAGAAGAACAGCGTTTTTAGTGTTTGGGCAGGTGGACAGGGTAAAAACTGAGAGTGAGAAGAGAGATGTATGCATGCATGAATGGGGGAAGAGAAATAAGATATAATCAGAAAGATGAAAAATAAAGAGGCAGAAAATGAAGAAGAGAAAGGGATAAACAGTGATGAGATAAGAGAGATGGAGTGACAGATATAAAATAAGTGACAGGCAGACATACAGACAGAAATGTTAGATAAGATAAAGGAAAAGAAAAAGATAACTAAGAGAGAGGAAGAAAGACAAATAGGGAGATAATTTGAGAAAGGGAAAAAGGAGAAAAATGAATTGAGGTATAAGATACCGTAAAAGAAAAGAAGAAAAAAATATGTGGAGGACTGAAAAATACAAATAAATCTAGAAAATAAAAGAGGGAAAAATATAAAAGGTTAACTTGGTCTAAAAAAAAAGAAGCAGAAAGATATCTAAGAAGAAAAAAGATAGAAAAATATATTGAAGCATAAGATAAAAGAAAAGAAAGAAAAATACTGTATATAGAGGACTGAAAAATACAAATAAATACAGGAAATAAAAGACGAACAAATATAAAAGGTTATCAAGGGTTAAAAAAGGAAGAGAAAGAAATATAGAAAAATGAATAGAGGCATTGGATAAAAAGAAAAGAAAGAAAAATACATACAGGAGAGAAAAATATGAATAAATACAGGAAATAAAAGAAAGAGAGATACAAAAAGTTTACTAGTCTTTGTTTTTTTTAAATGAAGAGAAATATCAAGAAGAAAGATGGATCTGAATCCTCAATGGGTAAAGAGAAATGTTGTTAGCATTAAAAATAGCACAATGTCTAAAAGAAAAATATTCTAATTGAAAAAATGACCAAATAACTTCTGTGTTTTGGAACAAGAGGAGTAGGTAGGGCTGATTGCTTGTCATGTTGGATTTAAATTGGGAAAAGAAATCTTTACTTTTTATGCAGGTGAGGCTACTTGATACTTAGCTAAATACATTTCTCATGTTTCTGATTTCAGAATTATAAAAAGTATAGACATTAGATAGAGCTTCTAAAACTACTCTATTGGAATTCTTGTATTGTTCTTTAGGATTCTAGTGTAAACACAGTCAAATAATTATTTTCTTCAGTGATATACTGACCACAGGGAATTATTTACTGATCTAATAATTGTTTACAGCAAAAAGGACATGAAATATTCTTTTCATTTTTAAGAGGGTTGATTTTATGGTTGAAAAATTTCTATTGAATATATAATTATTAATATTACGTTGGAATTTTTTCTCTATACACATAAACAATCTACTACTACTAGAAAAGTGACCTTGTATGTCTGTTAGGTCTTTTACAAACTGCTTTGCCAATTTTTGTCCTAGAGACTTGAAATTTGATAAATGGGGTATTTGATCCTATAAACAGACCTGGTTTGGTTTTGAGGGTGAAAAATTTCTGCTAAGAGATCAAACTTGGGATTGTGGATAGACCGTCGGACTTCAAAATCCTAATATACGAGATCGAATCCCAGTCATTCCATTTATGTTCACATTTGGACCCTTGGGAAAAGTATGCATCATCACATTCCCCCACCTATGGGTTAAATAGTGCATATTGTGTTATTTAAAAAACTATGTATGAGCAAAACGAATGTTTATCAAAAATTATTGTTCTTTGGATTATATTACCTAAAAAGGTTGATATGTTGTCAAAGAGACAAACTTCATTCAAATAGAATTATTTCCTCTTATTTTGAATTTCAAACCATATCTGTTTATATTTCACTTACTTCTACCGTTCTGATTTCCAGACTTGATTATTATTTGTGCAACATTTGTTTTATGGCATATCAACTTCAGTAGGTCTCCTACTTCATCCATTAATTCGATTTAATATAACCCTCCTCTATTTCTTATTTAAATATAATTCATTAAACCTCTCAAATACAAGTTCTAACTCTTGCTCAACAAATATCAAATTTCAGTTATGCTTTTATTGAAAATGTTTTTATTATCTTTTGTAATAACTTTTTCCATTCTGTCATTTTCATCAAACTAAGTTAAAGATATACAGGTTTTTTTACTTGTATAGAAAATTCAGATGTTATATTGTTTAAACTTAACTAAATCTTTCTTAGTTTTATTTTTCTAACTATTAATGTGTTTTATAGTTGAGTTTATATTGTGTATCAGCTTCTTTTGGGCCATTTAATGCCAAGAAGGATTTAGTATAAATTCATAGAGGAAGTAAATATTTATTTAAAGAGATTTGGATATTGAAAAAAAAAATGGTTATACTTCCATTTTTTGTGTTGGCATATTTTTTGTGAATAAACATGGAGTAGAAAAAAATGGTTTCACACATTCGTTGTGGAGGAGTGATACATAGAAAGGATCAAGATTTGTTGAGTTTTCTTTAATTTTGCAGGAAATATTTTTTAAATTCTTTTTTCCCATTATTCATATTAGATAGCATTTAACTTAGATCTATTTTTTACACACTACAAATTCCAACACAATATATATACATAT
>JAYKTE010338194.1:0-11056 GCA_036873565.1 Xipholeptos notoides | reverse complement strand
ATTATAAGCGTTTCATCTGTTTGGGTGGTTGTGCATATGGGTAGGGGGTTGGGGTGAAGTTGGAGGAGGGGATGGTGGTGGTGAAATGGTGGAGGTTGTGGTGGTGATGATGGTCGTGGTGGTGAAGGTGGTGATGGTGATGGGGTTGAAGTGGTAGTGGTGGTGGTGGTGATGGTGGTTGATTGGTGATGGTGGTGGTTGTGATGGTGGTGGGGGGTTGTGATAGGGGCTTGTGATGGTGGTGGTGGTGGTGGTGGATTGGTGGTGGTGATGGTGGTGGTGATGGTGGGTGTGGTGGTGGTGATGGTGGTAGTACAGGTGCCCGAGTATGAGAATAAAGAAAAAAAAAAAACCTCAAGAATTTTTCCTGTGTGTACATATGAATATACCAATATATACAAAAGTTTGGTTGTGTTTTACGGCATGTCAATAATTCTAGGCCATTTAATGCATTGAACAATTATTTTTGTGAAACGTTATTTTTGCCCACACAAATGTTTTTTCGGTATCATAGTATGCACTATTTAACCCATAGCTGGAGGTAAAGTGGGGGTTCACACGGTATTAGCCTGAAAATGAGCGTAAATGGAAAGACTGGGATTTGAACTCGCGTACTACGATTCTGAAGTCGGACTGCTTACCTATTGGCCCAAGTTGTCTTCCCCTACACCAATATATATATATATATATATATATATGACGACCGCGCAGGCGAGAAACTGACAGTCACCGAAGGCCGTTGGCTTCCTGTCTACACTTATCTACTATATATATATATATATATATATATCTTTTAGAACCAATTTTATTAGTGTAAGGAAGGTTGTTGTCCGATGAGGCTTGAATATGATATTTACTTGTTCGAGCACCAACCCAAGTTCCATACAAGGCCATTTTTTATTTGCTCATCCCTGGGATTTTGTAATCAGTGTTGCCCTTCACCGATGAGTCTAGAATATGGGGAAAATGTTGACCGTATCTTATAGAACGATTTTTATTAGTGTAAGGAAGGTTGTTGTCTGATGAGGCCTGAATATGGAGAAAATGTTAATCGTATCTTATAGAACCAATTTTATTAGTGTAAGGAAGATTGTAATCTGATGAGGCTAGAATATGGGGAAAACGTTGACCGTATCTTTTAGAACCATTTTTATTAGTGTAAGGAAGGTTGTTGTCCGATGAGGCTAGAATATGGGGAAAACGTTGACTGTATCTTATAGAACCATTTTTATTGGTGCAAGACCCTTTTGCAAAATGATGTATGATATTTACTTGGTCTACCACCAACCCAAGTTTGGCACAAGACCCTTTTGTATTTGCTCATCCCTGGGCTTTTGTAATCAGTGTTGCCCTTCACTGATGAGGCTAGAATATGGGGAAAACATTGACCGTATCTTTAAGAACCACTTCTGTGTGTTCTGTTTTGTTTTTCTCAATTCGGAGTGTAAACAAGCTTAACATTAGGGACGAAGTAAATGAATCTTGAGACACAGGGGAGGGAGGGAGGGTTAGAGGGGAGGGGGAGATTAGGGAGAGATTAGTGATTTGTGTGTGGGCCAAAGTGACAAGTGGCGAGGAAGGGGGAAAAAGAAGAAAGAATTTGAAAAAAGAAGAAAAAATAAAGAATTTGAAAAAAGAAGAAAAAAGAAAAAAATCAAAAAGAGAAAAGAAAGAAAAAGAAAAATAGAACGAAAATCAAAAAGAGAAAAGAAAGAAAAAGAAAAATAGAACGAAAATCAAAAAGAGAAAAGAAAGAAAAAAGAAAAAAAGAAAAAAATCAAAAAGAAAGAAAAAAGAAAAAAGAAAAAAAGAAGGAAAAATAATTGTAAAAAGAAAATAAATCAAAAAGGAAAGAAGAAGAAAAGAAAACAAAATGAACGAAAAAGAACGAAAAATAATTGAAAAAAGAAAAAATCAAAAAGAGAAAAGAAAGAAAAAAGAAAAAAATTCAAAAAGAGAAAAAGAAAAAAAGAACGAAAAGACAAAATAAAGAAAAAAGAAAAAAGAAAAAAAGAGAAAAAGAAAGAAGAAAAAATCAAAAAGAGAAAAGAAAAGAAAGAAAAAAGAAAAAAAGAACGAAAAATAATTGAAAAAATAAAATTAATCAAAAAGTAAAGAAGAAGAAAAGAAAGAAAAATGAACGAAAAAGAACGAAAAATAATTTTAAAAAGAGAAGAAGAAATAACAAAAATGAAGGAAAGGAAAAAAAAACAAAAAGAAAGAAGGAAGCGAAACCTGTTGAAAGAGAAGCGTGAAAGTGTAATGGCTGCACGTCTGAAGAAAATCAAAGATCGACAACGAGCTAAAATGGGTTTGCCGCCAGAGGCAGAAGTGAAAGACGAACCAATTCCGGGTAGAGAGAAACCTTTTTATAATTTCTTTTCTGTATACCACGCATACTACAAACTATCTATTATAAAAGTTATTTTCTATAAAATGAAAATTACTTCAAAGTTGTTTTGAGTAACTGGCTTACTGCTGAATTCGATAGAATATTAGTAGTGTAGTTCTATAAGAAATATAAAAAAAAGTACAAGGTATTTCAACTATAGGATTCCTTTTAATAAATATCCAAAGTACACTTCAGTATTGATGCCCAACTTAATCACAGTATGCATTGAGCAATTTTCAAATTCAGTCTTAAAAAATTTACTTTCTACATTAAATAATCTTCCTAGCTTAATATGACCTGAAGAAAGAATCCTAAAGATATTTTATTCTTGTCATAGAAGTTATGAAAGGAAGTCTTATTACCCCTTAATAAGGGAATGGGACATTTCAGCTAATTAACTGAAAAATAAATTTACTTTTTTTATTCATTCTTTTTATTGATTCATAAATATTTTTTCATGCTTAAAAAAAGAATAAAAAATAGTTTAAATCTTAGAAAAGTTAAAAATTATGTTTTCTTTTAAATTTGTAACTATTTCATTAAAAACAATTTAAAAAAAACAAAAAAAATTCATACAAAATTAATCGAAATATTTTTAGAAAATATAATATTTCACAAGTCCTTTTTTTACTTTAAACAATTATTTTACTGAATTAATTTTTAAAATGTAAACAAAACTTTGACTATAACGACAAAGCGCTAATTTGATGCCAAATCGGCCCACCGCTGAAACATACCAAACCCCCTTTGTAAAGATAGATAATCATAAATACTTTACTTATTTCAGATCCAGAGCCTCCGGAAATTATCTCAAGGGAAGTGAAATCTGAAAATGTTCCAAAACCCTCTGTACACGTTAGAGAATGGGATCTTGGAAAAGATAGTAAGTAGGCAATTGCTTTCCGAATGAATTTTTTGTGTTGATTATAAGTTTCCGATCAATTTGATTGTTGGATATGAAATATAAATAAATGAAAACAAAATATGGAAAAAATATATTTTTAAGTCAACGCTTTAACGTTTTATCAGGGCTTGAAATATTTAAGTAAATATTAAATGTATGGACCGAAAACTGTTTGGGTGAATATTCTTTAAGATAATAGAGAGAAGACAAAGATATAAGAAAAGCGTTTCTAAAAAAAAACAAACTTCAAGCTACTTTTCTAAAATTCATATTATTGGAATTCATTTTCCATTATTCAAATATACAAATATGTCTACTTACAGAAACCAATTTATTTTATAAAGTATTTAGGTAAATATATTCATTATATTGTTTTTTATAAGCAGAAGGCTGCCAGTAGTATTTCAATATTTTTAACCAAAGAATCCAATTTTTATGATTTTATTTGTAAAATAGAAATTACACAAAAATTTCATTAGGGCACCAAAAGTTAGACTTGAATTGTATATTAGTGTACACTACTATCACCCATTACCTGAAAATCTGTTATTTCATAGAAGTCAATTTTTAAAAATTCATCTTCAACAAAAGTAATTAATATCCGGAGTAAACATTACATGTATCAGTTTGGATATAATTATAAACAATTTATATTAACTGATGGCTTCACACCTTTCTGATATTCATTGTATGTAATTGAAAGCAGAGGTAATACATTGACTATTATGAAAGAACATCAATGGCCTACTAATATATATATTAGTAGGCCATGGAACATCTAATTACTAATCAAGCCAAATATTAAATCATTTCTTCCCAGATGTTTCCGCTAAATATATTTTAATGAACAAAAACGTTTTTCAACATTTTATGAAAAGTAAAATTGTCGAAATTATCTGCAGTTTTTTTATACATTATGGTTTTAAAAAAGTATCGAAATTCAAATATTCATTTATGGGCTTCCAAAATTTGCAACCTAAGTGGACTTTCACTTCATTTTGGAAATGGGTATCATTTCTGTTTAATGACTTAAGCACATTTTAAATGAAAAATTTAGTCCATGTTCCTCGAAATTAAATATTCTTATATAAGTACGAGTAGGGCTTCATGAACAAAACTTTCGTAGCTTATGGATAGACAGGATACATTTTTTTTATAATATATAGACTCTATAAATTGTAAATTCAAATCATAATAGTATATATGAATTTTTTAACAGAGTTTTGGGAATCCGAGAAAAAATACTTCAAAGAAAAGCGCGAAGAAAGAGATTCAGAATTTGCTCCTCCAAGTTTTTATTATTCCTCAAATCGTGCTTTGCCTCCAAAACGGAAAACCAAAGAACAGCCACAATATGCCTCAGCCCCAGAGAAGAAGACTGTCCTCCAGAAATCAAAAAAAGCTGAAGTTAAAAAGGATGTGTATGTAAAAGAAGCGAATATAACAAGTTGTCCAATTGTTCCAGATTTATCCAAGATTCCTCTTCCAGAGGGAAACCCTAGCAGTAATATAAAAGCAACCAATGACAATTCTGCTGCAGAACATCTAATACCACAACCAGAAAACTCTTCTACTGCTATACCTTCACAAACCTGGAATGAACCTACTGCTATGACCACACAACAGTACAATGCAATGTATGCTGCTGCAGCATTTAATAACCAGCTAAGTGCTTATCCTGTAAATGTAGCCACAACAACTCACCAGCATTCACAAATGCCTTCATTCAACAGTGTCAATGAACAAACTGTTGCACCAGAGAAACCAAAGCCTACTATTATGGATATAAGATATGTAAAAAATATAGAATCTTTGGAGAATTTGTAAATAAAAAATATTTTTTCTCACATTTATTAAATTATAGCTCAAATAATTACTTTTGTCCACAGTTTTTTGTTTTGGTCAATGATTTGAAATGGGCAATTAGAGAAAGTGAAAGACTAAATTTGCACCACTCCACATATGCAGTATTGAAGTTAAGCAAGCTTAATGTATCAATACATTCTTTAACATTGAAAGAGTAATAACTAACAATCCTATAAATAATAAAAGCTTTTTTTTAAATTCATACAAAAAATACTTTATGAAATTACAAGTCAACTCGACTGCGCACAAAAAATGATTTGAAAACAGGTAATTTCTAGAATAACTCTTCTCTAAAAAGTCTCTTTACAATACAAAAAAATTATTTCACTTAAATGATGCTAATTTTTCAAGTAATTTTTTTTCAAATAGAAGAACCAGGTAAATTCTCGGTAGCAAAAATATCCCTTGTACATAAATGGAACAAATATAAACTAACTTGAATATTTTTAATAAAAAAATAACCAGAAGTAAATATGTTAAAAATGTTTTATTTAGAATGTAAACATTGGTCTATCAATTGATAATGTGCAAAACAATACATTTGATTGGATCCATTTTTTTTTCTTTTTTGAGAAATTGAAAGTAAGAAAAAAAAAAGATCAAGAAAATGAATACACCAGAGAACAGAAAGAAATAGTTTTGTTTGTGTGTGTGTGTGTGTGTGTGTGTAGAGATAATTTTAAATGGCCAATCCAAATACAGACACAATCACATACATTGTCTTATTTTCCCACTTGACTGTACAGCTCCCTGAAAATATAAAGAAAAAAAACCTTATTTAAAAATACTTTAACTCAATTATTGATTTCTCAGAAAGATGTTCAGGATTGCCTGGTGACTTAATTTTACAATCTGAAACAGTTATTTTTCTTTTTTAAATTCTTTTCGATGTAAGAATGTCAATTCCATACTAGTATTATAATAATCTTTGTTGCGGCCACAAATAACATTTACACTGTTGGGATCATAACTAGCTTTATTTGTTGATGTTAACAATGACACAATACACATGAAAGTCAAAAGATATGTTTAAAGGCTCAATATGGGAAGAAAAAAAAAAATTTCTTTGGAAGAACAATTTTCCTTTATTGAAATTATAAAAAGGACACTATTTGCTTGCTTCCCTTTGGGTGTTTAAACTAAAATCCATTATGCTTACATAGTTGTTCATTTGAAATCCTCAATTTTTGTGCTGTAAAATTAATCTTTCTGAAACACCCATGGAAAGGAATCCATGTATGTTAAACCTGGTTATCTAGCAGGAAATTCTACACTTCCTCTTTGTTCAGTCCATCTATCTGGCATTGTTGCATCCAGAAAAGGTCTCGCATCATGGTGGAAGTGGAGTGAAGGGCAATTAATGTTATTTTGGGATATCCTGTATTTACAAAGTTATTCAGATTCCTAACGTTTAGAGCTGTTTTTAAAAATTTGTATTCATCTGTATTCAAACAAAAGTTAATGAAAATGGAAGAGTTAGGATCTTATGTATCAATGGAACATTTAGTGTGTAAAATGAGGCATTTTGGTGAATGATTATACACTATAAGAAAAAAGGAAAAATAAATACTAAAAAGAACTATAGAATCTAATTTCATCATCAAAAAGATCAGAAAATGGCTGCAAAAACTTTGACAATCTTTGTTTTAAGTGAGTCTGTCTTTTGTGCAAAGATAAAGTGTTAAAAGGTTACTCACCATCTGTTGAACTATCCCAAAAGCATGAACTAGCCGTATGAAGACCAGCCCCATTCTTTTGCATTATCACACAAGTAACTAGAAGAGAAAGAAAAAGCATATTAACCATTGTTAAAACTAAATATAGAGTCAATTTATTTGCTCAAAGTCCTTAACCATTCACAGAGTTGCAAAAAGAAAAAAGAATCTAATTTATAATAAATAGTAGATCAAGTCAAAATAATCTCTTCTGAACAAAATGCTAGTTTAATAAATAAATAAAAAAATGTAAAAAATACCCTTGCTAACACTGCTACAAGAATTCAGTGGAACTCCACTCTGAAAGCTGATTATTCAGGAAGACTCAAGATCCAAAATTCAGGTCCAGTTACTTTTCAACATCAAATTGATTCTTAGGTTAATGTTAAAGTTTCATGAAAATGTAAAACTGATTTAACAGGATTTCCAATATTCCACTGATTATTCCTTGAGTTAATGTCTACAGTCATACTAAGTTTCATTAAAATATTTCAGGTACTACTAGATATATTTTACTGATAATAAATTCTTATGAGTCATGACTAGGGCTGTGACAATATGCTTTTATTAAAGAATATTCTTGTCACCGCCCTAATAACTAGAGTGGTGACAAGAAAATTCTTTGATAAAAGCATATTGTTACAGCCCTACTAATAACTACAGAATTAAAAGAAATGGTAAAATCACAAAATAGTTAAGTAAAGATAAGAATATTTTTTAATAAAAACATATTGTCACAGCCCTAGTCTTATGTTGACGGAACTCAACTCTTCATAAGTAGACTAATTTCATTCTACTAAACATGAGTGTTAAGTCTTTGAAATATAGTCTTAGTTATTATTGCTTTTGAGTGGGATTGAAACACTCACTTTTAGAAAATGCTCACTTAGAATTGCAGAAACTCAACGTATTTAGCTGATGCAAAAATTATCAAGAAACCAGAGCCCTTTTTGTCTCTAAATAAACTATCCTTTTTTTCCTATTGATCTTTGTGAGTGAATGAGTTTATCTTTACTTGATTTAAAATGTCTATAGAGCAAAGAAAAAAAAGCTTTTCATACACACCAATATATTTGAAAGGCTTGTTCATTTTGGTCAGTTGGCTAAGGCATTGCTCAACCACATTTGACGTCCATTGGTTGATCTTATTATGCTGATAAGCATTAGATCCAATCACACTCTCCACTGACTTAAAAGAAAAACAATACATTAAGTGAAATATTAATGAGAATGAAAAATCAATATGAATAAATCAAAATTTTGTGTGCTTTTCCAAACATGTTAATATCCAAAATCTCTGTTATATAAAACAATGTATCCAATGTTATAGTGAAACATCATTTATAAAGTTATGAGAAATTTTCATTTATAATATCATTCATTATATGTAATGACTTTATAGTAATACTTGTTTAATTAAAGAGAACTTAATCTCCCTTTTTTTTAGGAAATTCAACCTAAATACACCAAACTTTACAGTTGTTACAATTTAGCTATATCAGTCTGATAACTAGTTTAAGTACTGATGTCAAAACCAATAATGAGTCTTTTGAGTTATTTATTTCTAATTTTTTTTTTTAATCTGTTACAATACTTTTGGTCTAATAAGACATTGGGTATGACTACTGAAATTCAAATGTTTCCATTTATATGTGGAGGTGCACCAAAAATGGATCAATAACAAAGGAATAGGAGTATAAATTTTTTTTAGAATTTAAAATTTTTTAAAAACTAGTTTTTATTATGTAAATCCCTACACAGAAGTGGGGTCTTCACATATTGTTTGACTTTCCTGCTTAAAGGACATAACTCTCTCAAACTTTTTCAAAATATATTGTACGAAATTGTATATTTCATGCAAATATTAATTATTTTAATTTATTTGGAAAAGGTAGAAAAAAAATTGGCTTGCCAAAATATTTAGGCTATTTACATACTGTTTTTTCAAAAAATATTTTTGACCATTTTTACAAATAAAAGATTTAGTACATTTTCCAAAATGATGACCTTAACAGAATGGTAGTAATACTATGGGTGAGAAAATTTTTCATGGCTATCTTTTTAACTTATCAATCTTTCCCAGTGTGAAATTTCCATGCAATTGCAACAATGTATCTGGAACTATTCATGGGTATTACTCACCTCTTTGATCACATTAGTCACATCATCAACAACAAAGATATTCTGAAAGGTAATAAACAAACAATATAGATTTTTTTAAGTTAATGTTAAAAACTAGTTTTAAAGCAAGGAACAAAATTTAGATTTCAAAAACAGATAAAAAAAAAACAAGTTATTGTCAAAACTTCTCTTAATCAAAAGTATAAACTTAAACCCATAAGGCAATATTTTATTTTTAGGGCAGAATTCTGTGCTAAATTTCAGAGCCTGATTATAAAAATAAATTGTGAAGGATATAAAATAGCCAATTCAATTTAAATAAAATATTAGAATAGATAAAATTAATTTGTAAGTATTATGCATAATGAATAAAAGAAATAGTTTAATAACTATATAAAACAAGAAGAGGAGTTACTTATCTTTGACCAATTCTTATATCTATATATATTTTCAGGAGTTTTTATTGAGATGAGGCATATTATAATTTAGGAAACTCTTTATTAGCGGACTGTTGTCGAAGGCCAGAGGGATACTTGGCCGAAACGTTGTGTAATAACACCCAATTCTTATATATGTAAACATTTCCTGCAATGTCTTAATATCAAATCATGTTTACGAGTGAACAATATACAGTGACAGATACTTCTAAATCAGAGTTTTCATGTGGCCTGTCTTATGTTAGTTTAACCATAATAAAGGGTACTGGCAAACTAGCATTTATTAAAGTGAGATCTTAAAAGAGAGGGAAATTTATATTTCAAATGAAAGTATTTATATAAAGACCAAGACAATAGGAAAAAGAAAAGAATCTAATGAGAAAAATTTCCCCAAAGAAATAAGTGCTTTAAACTTTTACTTTATTAATACATACTTTTTATATTTACTTCTTGACATAAAAATTAATCTATATATTTTTATCATTTACTGTTAAAAGTTGTGATTCATGTCCCATCAACTTGCTTCTAGGTGCCTCAACTTTATCTAAAGCTTATTTAATAAAAACTTAATTTAGTGTGGTTTCTGGGTTCAGTAGACACTATGATGCCAGCAGTTCAGAAACTCTTATATGAGTATAGATCAAAAAGGTCTGAGACAAATTGAAGAAAAACTTTATTTATGGAAGTTGCAAAATTATTTTTCGACATAAGATCCACCTAACTCAATACACTTCTGCAAGTGATGTTTCCATTGAGAAATCCCTTTTTGAGTTTATGTCACTTGTCTTAGTACTTTTTGATTGACCCTCGTATTTATACAACTTAGTTTTAGTTATCTGCTTAGCAAATGAACCTTTATAAAACCTAACCTTAACTAAGGTAAAAATTTTGGTTTGATAATAAATAATTTTGTTTTTAAAAATTTGAACTTTAAAATTAAAATTTCTAACAAGTTTTATCAAATTACTGTTTACTCTTAACTTGTTGAAATATGGTTGGTAAACATTTATCATAAAGAGAATATTCATTTGATTATAATCAATGCACTGAATTATTCTATCTAGAAAGAAAGAGAAAATAGATATAAATAAGGTTGATTTGAATAATCATAAGACAATACTAAAACTTTATTTTTTATTGAGTGACTAGCTGGGACAATATTTAAATTAGGTTTCTATTTGAGTTATAAAAATTCTGGTTAAACTCATTCTAAATTAAATAGATGCCATAAAATAATAAAAGAGCTGATTAAAAGAAAAAAGAGAAAGAGAGGGAAAAGTTTATGATATACTATTAGTAAAAAGAGTGCTGATAAACTCACCAAGGGCACTGTCATAGTTCATATTATTGCTGATCAAAGCTGTTTGGGCATCATCTCTCTGTAAACGAAAAACAATGAAACGTCAAAACAAAAATAAACTCCAAAACAGAAAAAAATTATGTTTTTGTTGAAATAAGAAAAAAAGGTTTCTATTTTTTATTTGTGAAAAAGAAGTTAAAACTGAAAATAAACAATTAGTTTTTAAAAAATAATCACGTGTTGATGATTTTAAATTAAATTTATGTGGCGAAAAAAGGAAAAGGGGGAAATCTTTCCCCGTATAATCACGTGCATTTATTT
>JAYKTE010338083.1:0-11058 GCA_036873565.1 Xipholeptos notoides | reverse complement strand
TCAATAATTCCTTTAGATTCGTTTTTCACGTCTGCCCCGGGCTGTCGTAGCGAACTCGTTTTATACTCGACACGGTTCTCTTAATTTGGATGCGTGCGCGAGAAGACACGCGATTTGGTGAGACTGCACTGTTATATTAAGCCACGGCCGCCATTTTGGAACCCTTTCATTATCCTGGCATTGCAAAGCGCACACCGCGGCCGTTTCAAAGGTAAGCCCACATTCTCACACTTTCTGCCACATCTTCCTACCAATTTAGAATTTTTTCTATTTAAAATTTGTCTATTAATGGAAAAGGTATTCCACCAACAGGCTATTGGGTCAAAGGTCTATTTCACTTTAGATTTTTTGTGTGGAAGAAAAAAATAGTCAAACAAATGCCAATAGACCTCTGAAAGTCATAATATAACCAAGTGCAGATGTTGCACATTTTCACGAATCTAATTTTAACAAAACAATGTTTAATAAAACCATCATTGATGGCAGTCAATATTGTCATAGTGAATAAAAAGTTGAATTGTAATTGGTCAGATTTTAGGACAAAGCTAGCCAAAATTTCAGCATCCAATTTGTGGATTAAAATTGTAATAAGGAATTAATAATTAATGCAACTAAATTATCTTTTCGAAAGGTATTGAAAAATTTGTTATGATTTTAGAAACAATCTTTTGAAAAAATCCTACCACCATTTTTACAGGCCAACAGTTTTTTTTTCTTCATTGACAAAGGAAGCTTTAGATAAATTCAAAAAGTTACCTCCCTTGCATCAATGATGGCATGTTTTTTGTTACGTGGAAGAATATAATTTTCCTTTTCATCTGAAGGTTTGGCTGCGTTTTTTATATTTAATCTCTAGAATTCTTAGATAAATTTAATAAATTAAAAAAAATTCTTTAACATTTTATAATTTTTTTAAAGTTTATTATATCTCATTTTAAAAGGCTTTAATAACAGAACATTCGTTTGGTATGATTTTTGGTTATTCTTTGAATTTAATACATCTGTAAATGCAAAAAATTGTGTTTTTTTTTTATCCTTGTGATAAGGCATGATAATTTGTGTATTTATTATGCAGATTATGGTTCTTATCTTTGTATTTGTTAAACTTACTACCCTTTGGCCAGTTTATTCCTTTTAAAGTATAGTATTTTTGAAAAAAAATTTTTAATAAATTTTGACTCTATCCAAAGAAATACTTGGCCTGTGGAATTCAATCATTTCAAAAATTCTATGAAATGATAGTAGACAAAATTATTTCAGCCAGTTTATCCTTTGCCCCTTTTCAGGTATTCTGTTCATGGTCAGAATCAAAACTGCACTCTTATGTTTTTTGTGCTGTCAAAATAATGTTTTTAATTTCCACACAGAATGTTTTTTTACCAAACAAAGAATACACACTTTCAGTTTAAAAATGAAAGATTATTTTAACAGCAGATAAAATATCAGAGTATAGTTTTGATTCTGACCATAAACAGAAAGTCTGAAGAAGGCCAAAGAATAAATTTGCTGAAATAATTTCTATTTCATAGAACTTTTGAAATATTTTAACAGCCCAAGGATTTCTTGGGATGGAGTCAAAATTTGTTATTAAAAAAAAGAAACTACTATACTTTAAAAATGAGAAATTAATTAAATGACAGTTAGGGTTAACAACAAAAAAGTCTCTCCAAAGTCATTTAACATCAGATTCTTTTTTTATTTTTAGATTGAAGAAGCTCTGATTTCTTTTATCATAGGTTGTATTGTCATTTAACAAAAAAAAATTCACAATTAATGCGCTGTAAAAGCGATGGGTATCATTTTTTTTTATTATCAACAAAATCCAAAAGATTTTTTTCGTAACTTTCCCTGATTGAAATTTGGTTAATTTGTTATGAGAGTCATTCCAAAAGTAATGACTCCTATTTTTCATTCCACCTGAATAGATCAGAGGGATTGCAAATTGCTTAATTATGATGACTGAATTTATGCATTCATGACCTGAAAGTTTCTCTCTGTGCAAATATTGATGGTGTGAGACTCTAAGAAAGCAACCCCTGTCATGAATGTGCGTCAGAAGCAAAGATATGTCATTGAATTCCTTCATACAGAAAAAATTGAACCAATCAACATCCATCAGCACCTATTGAAGGTTTAAAAAGTTGATGTAGTTGAAGTCAGCACAGTTAAGAGATGGGTTTATTGGTTTAAGAGGGGCGACAGAGATGTGAGGGATGGGCACACTCCAGATGCAAAAATGGACCACTTTGTTCATTGCTGGTAATGGTGGGGACTATGTAGAAAAACAAATACTTGAGTACATAAGGTTGCTCGTTTTGATAGTAACCATTCTTGTCTTTGTAGCTATTCAACTTTTGAAGTTAAAAGTTAAAAAATAGGAGGAATTACTTTTGGAACAAGCCCAGTATTAATCAGAAAGCAAAACTGATCTCAAGGTCATGATTTCTGATTAAAGATGTACTTGCTGTGGTCATGAGATTAATTCAATCACAGCATTTTCACTACTTTGATCTTACTGTGATCTAGATGTCATACTATCAATTAAAATGTTTAAAGTTAAGTTTGTGAAACCATTTATATAGAGAATCAAGAAAAATGGAGCATAAAGTAATCTAGAACAATCTATTACAAGGAAAAGAAATTAAACTTTGGAGAGAGGTTTCTTTTTTTTAAAATTAACTTTAATCTAATAAAAAGAAAAACTAAAAGTGATTTAAATGAATCAATTAAAATATTTAATGGAATTTTTATGTTATAGTAAATCAAAGATGTCTTCAAATTTCTTGAATCTGAAATTTACTGTCAAGGCTGCAATTGTATAAAACCCTTAAAGGATCTTCAAACATTTTGGTAATTTTCCATAATGATGTAATTCAAAAGGAAAAATTGCTATCACTATTCAGACTCCTATGTTTTTATAGTTTGCATAATTTAAATAATGATAACCAGAACTCATCTCCTAATTTCATTGAAAAATTGCTATAATTTTATCATTTCATTCTTTTAAAATTTCTGAATCTTGATTATTTTACTAAAATTGTTTGGACTTGAATTTTCATCTTCTTTGTCCAAAACACTGTGACAATATCACTAAGGATGAAAATCCAAGTAGGAATGACTTGAATAAAGATGAAATTGATTTTGCATCTAATGCCCTGTCCATTCCCAATCCCTACCTATTAATAAAATGGTCTCAATAAATAGCGTCTCTAAAGGGTTTTCGCAGGATTTTATAGACTCAGAGACTACAAAAGCACAGTCAATTCTGGACCCACCAGGCCATTTCGTTTAGGGTTGACTGTGTTCCGCGCAATGAAACTCATAGTTTTGCCTTGAACCCAGCGTTATCTAGGCGTTTCTCATTCTTTGCACACCAGCTTTGTTTTTAACAAGGGTTTTTAACCAAATTCATCCAAACTTCAGATCTACGTTTTCGATGTGACTCTTTTTTGCATGACGTCAACACTTTGAAAAAATCAGTGTTGTGAACCCCCTTTTTTAGTGTCACTTTTTACCCTATTTTTTACCTCTGTGGGTTGTGTCTGACCAATTTGGTTGAAATTTCACATACAGATGCTTGGCGTGGTCTACATTGATGGTCAAAAATTTTTTTTAGAAAATGTCAATTTTAAGCTGATTTGGCGAGTGGACATTAAGTCAGGGTTTATTTTGTTTTTGACGAATATCAATCAAATTTCAGATATACGTGAAAGTTTATTCAATTTGAAATATCATAGCTGTTTTTCATGGCCAATGACCCGTGGCTGTGCGTAAGACAGTCAGTAGCCATGTAGTGACAGTAGAATGAGCCAGCATAATGGATTTATTACTAGTACTGAAATGGTCGGAAGATGCCAGAGACCTTGCTGGTTGGAGATTGTTAAGCGGGGTGGGAGAACAGATTTGAAATAGTCATGATAGCAAAAATAGGAAAATGTTTTGACTATAACATTTACGATTGACCCGAAAGGTCATTTCAACTCGAAGATTTCAAAGTTTTGGAAAATCGATGAATTAATTAATATTCTGATATCATGTGGAAATAGCCAATCGGAGATTTTGGGGAAGTGACGTAATAGAAGCTGATTGGGGAAAGAAGCACCCCGCGGTGATCAACCAACACCACTTTCCCAAATATAAAAAAGGCCCACATGACAAAATCTAGTAAGTTTTTAGTTGAATTCTGAGCTCTGACAAGTTTTCCTCCTGTCTTTGACCCGTAAGGTCAACGCTTGCCAAAATCTGCATTGTATCTCACACCAGCAACAGGCAGTCAGCCAGAATCACATTGTTGAAAAAAATATCTTTTTTTGAAAGTGAAAAAAACAAACTTTGTTTGCTAATAATTCGCTTGGACAAGAATGAATCAATTTTTGAGAACACGGATTGTGTTGCAACTCCAAGGGCCAGTCATACTCAAGGACTGAGTTGATTGTAGAAAGCGGTGACGGATTTTATTGCCCCATTCAGCGACCTATCACACTCAACTCTGAATTACTTGAGTGTGATACATTAAAGGACTGAGTCAATTATAGAATACAGTGACGGATCTTATTGCTAACTTTGACAGACTATTACACTCAACGCTGAACTACTTGAGTGTGATACATTAAAGGACTTTGGTTACAAACGTCAACTTTGTGACACATGCGACTTGATTTTCAACTATATCCAGCTTGTGAATTTTTATTGTGAACTTTGTAACTGCTTCACCTTTTCTTCCATTTAATACATTCCTTCTATATATAAAACACCGTGCAGAGTTGTGTGTTCATTCAGCCTGGAGTTGGCACTAAACCAGTGACCAACGGACTTTGCTTTCAGAGAGATGACTTCGCTTCGCCCAGCCAGGGTGTGGGGAGCCAACGGGAACCTTTTGAAAACAATGTTGGGGGTTTCCGTTTATTTTATTTTCTTTATTTTATTTTATCAAACTTTGCACTTGAGGGGCTCGAGGTCTCTCGTTATGTGGGTAGAGTGTCCAGCAATTGAAACTTACCCTAAAAACTCTATATACTGTCAATGCTCCTGCCGGTCTTGGCGTGTTATAATAGCATCTTATTTTCCAACGTTTTTTCATTTCTGAGTGCTTTTGACCAGTTTTTGCCAAAATTTCACACAAAGATGCAAAATAGTGATCTGTACCAATTGCAAAAAAAAAAATTTCAAAAAATGTCTTTTTTTTTTTAATCCTGCATTTGAGAGTTCATTCTGTAGTGGTTTTATGCGGTAAACTGGACAGGCCTTCAGTTTTTTTTCTATTGTGTGAATTTATCCAAAATTTCACGTGTAGAAAATTTGTATAGTTACAAATAATATTGCATCATTTTTTTTTTACAAATACCTCAAATTATGAACGAAATTTAGACGTGGACATTAAGTGGGGGTTCAGTCTTCTATTGTATTAATATAGTAAACTGATCCCCCACTTTATGACCACATTTTGTACGAATTAGACAAAAATAAAGTTTGTATAAAAAATTTTGTTTACATATTTTCATTGGAAATAGGACACTGACTTAATGTCCACTGGATTTCTCATTTAATTCATATAAAAGAAACTTTAAAATGTATAAAATAAAAAAATAATATAAATATATTAATACATGGATATCAATGATTTTAACAAAGGTAAATGAATGCAAATAAAATACAAGATGTTGATACCTTGTTTATAGGAATGTTTTTATGGCCTTGCTTATATCTTCCTGCCCATTTTGCATACATCTTCCTGCCCATTTTGCATACATCTTCCTGCCCATTTTGCATACATCTCCCTGCCCATTTTGCTTATATCTTCCGGCCCATTTTGCATACATCTTCTATGCACTTCCAGTCCACAATCAAAAACAAAAACATTTTTATAGAAGAATATAAGAGAAAATTTGGTATTTTATTTAGAAGTAAAATTTGAAGACAATTGAATCATACATCTTCAAAATATACATAGTATTTGAAAAGTATTTTATTTCCATGGCTTGATGTAACATGGTTCAGAGATCAATAATGTCATTTGGAATTGAAAAATTTAAAAAAAAATTTGCGCAATCTTCTACACAACAAATTAATTTCAGTAAGTTTCTTTAATTATAGAAAAAAATATTAAAATATATCATCATGTTTCAATAAAATATGGTTTTCAAATATGATTCATAAATAAGAAAGTCCTTCCATTTTCATGATCTAACAATAGAAAATATTGTTTTCAATACAATTAACCAACATTATTTTTCTTATTTACAACAACTATATTCTATATACCATTTTCTCAAAAAAAAAATAAAACCACTTATTTTCTGACTCATTGTAAAAATAGTAGAAACTTTTTTAGTTTACATTGGGTGAGAGTCATACTAGAAAATGTTTGCAACAAATAACATTTAAAGATTTTATTCTGTGGAGAGGAGGTATATCCAATAGAAAGAATTTACCAGAAATCTTAATATATAATTCTTTGATTTTTTTCTTCTAAAATTGCTAAAAATTGTATAATTTTCAATAATGATCAAGATATTTTTTTCTAAAATGAATGAATTCATTATATATTCTTATAAAGAAATGTAATTTCAAATTTATTCAAAACATTCTAAAAAAACCTAAATGTTTGTAATTCAAAAAGCATTGATGTTTTTATAGTACAGTATTAGCAGTGAACTAGTAAATAACTGTAACAATGTCATCAACCCTAATTTTCAAAACTAAAAAGGCTACATTTTATAGACACACTTTATTCAATCTTTACAAACATAGATAATTTTTCCTTTGCAACTTCTTTAAATAGAATAGAAATAGTAGTATTTAACAAATAGCCTGGATAAAGAAAGATTCATATCTTTAAGACCATTTAATCTGTAAGTAAATGAGTTTTAAACTTTTATATTATGTCAGATTTACCCGATGGACATCCCCTATTATCAACATAATGATATAAAAATACTCATTTATAACCAAAACTAGTCATGACTATTAGAGTAACTACAAATAATTCTACACTAGTTTAATGATACTGTCTATACTGTTGAAGCACTAATGATTGTTTTTAATTTTTAATATGCATGGTAAGGAGTACGACACAAAGACAATTCCAAAGTTTAACTTATTTCTGGAAAGTGAATGAATATGAAGTGAATGCTTTTTTCTCTATTATGTTAAGGTTGTAGCATTCTCTGTATATTTGGATAGTTTTTGGCTGCCTTTATCGATTCCTTCTTTGACACAATTCATTTGAAACTTCACGATTGGAACCATTGGTTACCATATTCAGTGCCAATTAAACCATGACACTGCATATAATATTCTTTCACAAATTCACGCACTTTTCTCCGATTTGACTTTTCCCTGAAAAAAAAAAAAATGAAAAACATTATTTTTCATAACAAATTTTCAAAAAAATAGTTTTGCTTTTTTCAAATTGTTTACATTTGTAATGCAAAATTTTGTGTTGGTTTTAGAAATGTCAACCATTATTAAAATATATCAATTATATAAAAGAAAAGCCCTCTATCTCTTTTTGTAACTAATATATGAATTATCTTGAGAAGCATAGGTTGTTTTTTATACACAAAAAAAAGCCTCAGACCGGTCCTAGCTTTTAGGAATCAAAGGTCAAGATCGGTCTGTTGGTCGAACTGGTCTGGTCATCTCTTTATTCGGCTGGCCAGGGCTGTCCCACTCTGACAACACTCTGGTTTCATTGCTTTTTCTTTGTCCTAGTGAATTGCTCAGGTTGTGTATATGGATTATCGTTCTGATTGTCTGTATATATCTTCTGCCCCTTTTGCTTGTTGTGTTTCATGCTACCAATGATAAGATCAATGGTGATGTGCTGTGGTAAACTTGTCTAATGCAGTTGAAAAGAAAAAAAAGTTTCAACTCACAAACTTACGAAAGCAAGTTTATTTACACTAGCAAATAAAAATACATATTGTTTTTTTTTTCATGGAACAGTGTTGAGTGGTGTAATTGCTGGTAAGATGATTAGGTTTGGAGGGTGGTGGGTGAGGAGTGTTATTGTCAAAACAACAAAAATTTTTTAATTTGCTTTGACCCAGAAAAATTAACTGCTAAGGGGTCAAAGTTTAAAGATTTGACCTTTGTGGTCTCTACCAACCTAAACCGCCAGTAAACACTTGAAATTTTAGATATAGGTTAATATGGCGTCTCTATCTAACTTCCGGTTTATTGTTTATTTACTAAATTGAAAACTACTTAATGTTATTTGCTATACTATCAATTGTGCAAAGTTGTTTAAAGACTAATAAGGGGAAGTTGATTTGGCCAAGGGGATAGGCAGTCAGACTTCGGAATCGTAGTACACGAGTTCGAATCCCAGTCATTCTGCTTGTGTTTATATACGAACTAATACCCTTGGGAAAGGTATGAATCCCCACCTTCCCTCCAGCTATGGGTTAAATAGTGCAAATTGTGTTATTCAAAAAACTAAGTGTGGACAAAAACTAATGTTTACCAAAGGTGATTGTTCTCGGCATTAAATGACCTAAAAAAGTTGATATGCCGTGAAAAAACACAAACAAACAAACAATAAAGACTAATAAACAAATAAATACTATAGCCAGGTGTGAAATAATTACAGACAGATAAAAAACAATAGATATAAATGAATGTAGAGTGTTTTTTACCTGAGTATGCGACGACAAAACTCCTCTCTCTGTTCCACTGTCTGCATTGTGACTGGAAGGCAAGTTTTATTCAAGTTGGATACAAATTTTGTAAATTCTTCAGTTTGGCTTTTGTTTATACAAAACAAAAGATCAGCAAACTGATCCAGTACAGTACGTGAAGATCCACCTTCAACACCCTGGGTAAAAACAGAAAAAAAATGGTGATTACATAATCAATTCAAACATTTTAATATATTTTTAGTTATTACATCAGAACTCAGTGAAGATTGGACTAGAAGTTTGAATATCATGTATGTTGAAACATTTAAAGAGAATATGTAGCCATTCAAGACTTTAGACCTTTCATATCAAACATTCCAGTGATATAAAATGAATTACAAACAAACATGGAGTTGTATAGCAACATAAATCCTCATAATATATCAATATGTCTACCAACACTGGGGTTTTACTGGAAAGGCAAATAAAAAGGGGCTGCAAATATTCTACCTTGAAGACATGGACTAGATAGATTCACTCCAAGACACAATAAAAATGTGGGTTTAGTATGTTTTGGCGGTGAGACAAATCAGCTTAAAATTAGCCCTTTGTCATTATAGTCAAAGTTTTATTTACACTTAAAATTAATTCAGTAAACTAATTGTTTAAAGTGAAAAAAAGGACTTGTTAAATATTATATTTTCTAAAAATATTTTAATTATTTCTGTGTTATTTTATTTTTAAAATCAGTGGGTTTTTTTTTAAAATAAATTAGTTAAGAATTAAGGATGGAGGTAAAGGTAATAATATTAGTATCAACTGAAATTCACATTAATCTTTTCAATGATTTTTACTTGTTATATTTATTAGGTAATACATTTTCAGGAAGAAACACTTGTATGCTGCTTTCCTAAAATTGCAAATTTTCTTTTGATTTTAAACTTCTTTGTAAATTACATACATCTGATTGATTTTTGGATTTGTACAATAAGTTAAAATGGAATTGGAGACTTTTTTTGCCAAATAAGAAATCAAGTAATTAACAGATATTTTTTAAAGTAGAACAAATACATACCTTAAGTACTTGAACAATTAGATCTTTACTATATTTTTGGATTAGTTCTTTTATCCAAGGTACATCATTTCCCACATTCAAAAATTCTTGCTGGAATATATAAAAAAGTCAACACTATACTACTAAAATATCCCATCATGTGTTTATATACACACTATATATAATAGACTTGTTTACAATATCTATAGGTAAAGTGATAGAGGATTCTACTTAATTAGCAGAGACAGTCTGTAGTAATTATATTTAGATGGACATAAAATATACAGCAACTTTTTTAGTCTGGTGATCACACACGTGAGAAACTGACAGTCACCAAAGACTATTGACTTCAAGTTGATTATTATTAGGCAAAGATTCGAGCAGGAGCACTGAGGTAGGTAGTGAGAGAAAGAGTAAAAGAGATAGACAAGTTAGTTAGAGAAAAGACACAGTATAGCGGTAGATGTTCTTTAGATAGAATTAGGCAATGCCCTTAATAGTGTTAACTTAAATAGTCATCAACAGACTTTAAACCATTTCAATGGAAGTTTTATGATTTTACTCCCAGAAATATAGGTGTGGGGGTGGGAGGTGATATTAATTTATCTCCATAAAACCGCGCCATTTGGCTTCTCAGTTTATCCGATATAAATTTAGGTTTCTTCAGAAGTGAAGTTTAGGCTTATATTTATAAAGGAATGACTACCACAATTTAGTTGAGATAATAGAACAACAATTTATGATATGAAAAAGACATTCAACAATTTCAACATAGAAACAAAACAAAGTCTGATTTATCAAGAAATGAATAATTTTTGTTATTCTCTTTTTTTTATATTTTCTTTTTGAAAATTCAGAATACAATTTCAAACAATGCATGGAATGAACGAATGTTGAAATAAAAAATACAGTTAATAGAAAATATTTAAATTTCTTTTCTTGTTTAGCATAAGACTGTTTTTCTTTTCTTTTTTTTAATTTTATTTGTCTGTGTGCGTGTGCATTTGATACAAGTGTTTTAATCTTCTCTCTTTTTCTTTTTATTTAATTCTAAAAAAGAAATCAATAAATTAGACACTGAAAGGGAGGCAACTTCTTTTTTTCTTAAAATTGTTTAGAAACTCACCAAGAAATAAGCTGAAGCTTTCACAGTGAATGTTTCTGGGAGGGCTAACCCAAGAATAGCTAGAAGAAAGAAAAGAGAGAGAAATTATAAAAAAGAAACCATATGTTAATATTGAGAGAGAAATAATTTATATTTCACTGAATATAACTAAAAGGTAATGATTTTGATCTCTCTTACTGTTATATCTTCATATTATAAGAATAAACAAGTCATTACTTTAGTTGAACAGAAGGGGTTTTATTATGGCAAATGGTACA
>JAYKTE010337972.1:0-11058 GCA_036873565.1 Xipholeptos notoides | reverse complement strand
ATAGGCCCATTGCGATTATTCACTGTATGTTATTTATTTGATCTGGCTATCAATTATACTCTACAAGCCTTGCTGCCTGCTTGAGATATGTAGCTTCTTACACCATAAGTGTATGTTATGGAATGAAAAATCATGAGTGATATAGAGCTTTGGGTCCGCAGCCTGAAAGCAAAAAGCAGAACTCTTACCAAATAGTTGAATAATGAATGTGCCATCTGTGCTGGAAGATCTCGAAAATAAAGTAAGAGCTTTCTCAGAAGAAACATCAATTCCTCCTGAAGTGAAAACAAAATTAATAAAAAAGTAATATTGACAAAAACATAGAAAGTAAAATAATGTTTTTCTGAAGAATAATAAAGTCCATAGTTTAGGACACAAAACAACATAATAATTTGTATTGCATAGTGTTGTGGTCCTAGGAGTTGGTTATACAATTTCTATGAGACATTCACTTGGAGATGATAGATTCAAGCCTGACTGCAGGTGAAAATAATTAAAGAATACCTAATATAGATTGGCTTAATATATTATAATGCCTACAAAATGAGGAGAATTTATTTCTAGTAAATAACGGTTTAAATCTCTAACTCTGAGAAGAGTCTCACTTGACATGAAGGTTCCAGATTTCAAGTAGCACCTGGGGATAGCTGAAACATTACTGAAAATGAGAGTAGAAGTCTGAATAACTTGAATAAAGAGGATAACTTATCAGTAAAATGACTTATTAAAGATAGACAGTCATAGTTTTAATTCTTGATTAAAATATTTTAATATTTTTATCCTGCAATTACTAAAGATATAGAATAATTAAAATTAGAATGAGAGAAGTCTGATTAAAACACTTTTAATCCAAGGAGCAATTCAATATTAGAAATCAATACTTGATTGATTTAATCACCTGTCGATCTTTATTGGTGAGTTTTTCTAAAAAGTGTCTGAGGAACAATGCTGGATCTTCTACCAAACATTTCCAAATAACTTTACATGCCATATCAGCCACTGAAATAATGAAAGAAAAGAAGTAAACATAATTATGGATTTTGGTTGGATTTCTTTGTTTTATGGAATATCAATGTTTGCAAGAAAAAAGTTTTAGTAGTGTGCTGTGACTGGGTTTAAATACTTATCTGGATTTTGTGACGCATGCAACTTTGGACTTCATTTATATTCAGCTTATACTTTCTAATTGGGAACTCTGTAAACTACTTAACTTTCTTTTAGTTAATACAATTTTTATATAAAACGACACAAAGAGTTTTGTGTGTTCCTTCAGCTTCGAGTTGGCACTGGGACAGGGGTCAGCTAACTTTTCTTTGCGTTGCCCAACCAGGGAGCAAAGGGGCCAGGCTGAAACCTTTTAAAAACAATGGGGGGGGTGTTTCTGTCCACACCCTTTTGCTTGAATTGACCCTTGTGCCCTGTTCTACTATCAGTAGTCCTGCTTAGACGATCAACAAAGCTTCTTTTCTTTGAACTTTGCACTTGAGGGGTCCCAGGTCTCTCGTGCTGTGTGTGTGTGAATTGGACACGCCCTAAAGAACTTTATACCGTCAACGCCTACTGGGCTTTGACGTGTATAGACTGCTAATCAGTTAAATAAACAAAAACGCACTTAACGATCTTGGTCAGTGTATGACCATTCTCATCAGCCATTGTCTCTCCAAGATGTCACCTTTATCAGTGTCTTTAAATCTAGATTTTAGTTAAAGAATGTCAACATTCATTTGATTTTTGCTACCGTTCTTCTCAGGATAAATTTCAACATCGCCATTGGCATTGATACCTCAAGTGTCTTTAGGTTTGTGAAGTGAACGGCATATCAACGTTCATTCATCACAGTTTCAAAAAAAAGAAATGTTTTCTGGTAATTTATTTGTATATTTTCCAATGAAAAAAAAGCAACTTTACACTTGTTGTAGTCAGTAAAGCCTTAAGGAAACCTGCACACTTATTCTTACAGCTCAGTTAAAATTCTCAAACACAACTCTTAATTCCCTTTAATTATATACAAAACAAACACTGGTGTCATACTTAAGGGATTAGCCAAAGTAAAAAAACACATTTTTTAAATATTTCTAAATATATATAAAAATTCTTACTAATCTATGGAATTTAACAAATTTAATTTCTTAAACTAACTTTTAAATTAACTGTAGCCTAAGTTACGTACTAATGTTCTGCCATTTTGTCATACTAGATCTGACCTAATACTGAATATAAAGGTCATATTTCACTGGTAGAATAATGACTTTTTTTATTGTAGTTTTTGTTTTTATATCATTATCACACTTAAGTATATCAGCAATAAAAAAACTGAAGCAAAGCAAATACAATGAAAAACTAATACCTTTTTGGCAATACCAGGTCTCCTTTCTAGTTATGCAAATAAAAAGAAAGATTTATTTACCAGAAATGCCGTCAGCATTAACATCAAAGTCGTCCATTAAGTGTAGGATTGGAAGTACAGCAACACACATACAAGATGGAAAGAAACTTGGAACTTGTTGCATGTGATGGATGTGTTCAGCTTTTTCTTCATCTCCTTTAATTAAGCAAATCATTTCATGAAAATAAAACAAATATTAATTAACCAAAAATTTATTTTTACATTAATCCAAACTAGCAGTAGTTAACTGAACTGCATACAAGTTATAAGATGTTTTTTGATGTTTATAAAATTAATATTATAGACTATAAAAATAGCCATGTAAGAATATTATATCAAGTATATACCAGTATTTACTTTTTATATCAAAGGTTTTTCAAATACTAAGCAATATTCATTGAGTTAAAATAAAATGGTAAAAAAAATAATTATTCAGTGAAAATATTGCAAACCATTTCAAAGTTCCAACACGTTATACAAATAAATAACATAATTGTTTTTCAATGTTTTAAATTAATAATACTCCCCTGTTGGCCGGTATCAGTGATTCATCTAGTGCTTACCTGCAAGGTGGGGTACTTGATGCAAAGTTCTTAACGGGAAGAAAATTCACAACAAAAAATCTTTTTTTATATATTAAAAAAATATAGACATATTTTTATTTTAATCTGAAAGTTGTTGGGGAGAGAATAATTCATACTTTTCTTAATTTATGCGCAAGTAAGTATAACTATCTATTTTTTTTACTTCATTCTCCAACTGAAAACCTTTATCTGAAATGCGTCTGTCTGCAACTATTTATGAGGACAGATTGCTTCCAGACTTAAAACCCAAAACCTATCTAATTAAAAACCCAACAGAAAAATCATTTTCTAATACCCAAGAAACTAACTATAAACAAACTTAACTCTTAGCCATAAAAACATAAATTGTCCACAACAACTTAAGAGATGTCAAAACACAGGAATCACCTATGAAGGTTAGAAACACTCTTGCTTCACCTCAAGACTAGCCTGTCAATTTAAAATTTACACTCAAAATTTGCTTTAAATTTATTAGTTCAACGGCTAATCCTAATCAACTAACAATATCATATTAATAGCATTATCATTACATAAATAGTAATAAATAAATAAATAAAAATTCACAAGTAGTAGTTCTATTAATTGAGAAAAATAGTTTTAAGCCTCATAAAAATTTACTCTCAGTGTGCAAAATCAAATAAAGCAGAAAGGTTGTGAAACATTACAAGGAAATAAATTCACAACAAGTTGACTAGAATTGTGACTAAAAATATTTGAATGGCACTTTTAATATACATGTAAGATAATATCAATCAAATCTTCAAGCTTACTCACCTAAAGCTGAAGTGAAAGATTTTACTGAAAGAGGAATAAACATGACATTGAATAGGATTTTAGGGTTGAATGGATTTCCACTTTTATTTGACTACCAAAATCTATGATTTTTGATTTTACATGTGAAGGCTTAAATATAAAGGATTTATTAGCTTTAATGGCATATCAATCTTTATCTAGATATTTAATACCCAAATATTTATTCTTGGATTCAATGTTCATTTATTCAAAATGTCGACAGGAGTTGTTGGGTTTTAATAGTGTATGAACCTTTATTTGATAATTTGATATTAAATGATTTGTAAGAGTAAAAAGATGGTAAAACTTGATAGTTAGGTTGTATATTGTATAAATATCTCTTTTAATATGATATATTTCAGAAAATAATTGCTTTCCATTTTCAATTTTAAGAAATTACTTTCTCAACCATTACCAATTCACTTCTAGAAGATTTAAACTTACAACAGTCTATAGCTTGTTCATTGTTTCAGTCATTTGTACAAGAAAAACAATATAATTTTGAAAAATATATTATCTACTGTGGAGAGTTGCATTTTCATTGGAATAAAAATAAAGAATAAGTAGAAATTCCAAGGAGGGAATTAACATGTGTGTGGACACTGACAGGTCAAGGGAAGAATTTATTGACATGAAGTAGACTAGAGGATTATGGGATGACAAAGACAAGAATTATCATACTTTCAATACCTACTGAAACTACAAGTTTTTTATTCTTTTTAATTGAAATAAGTTCAGGGAAATTTGATTTTAAATTGCATAAATCATTCATTTTGTAATTCAATGTAATAAAAAAATAGAACAAAAAATTGTGAATTTAGTTAAATGCAAGGTTTCAATTGTTCCAGTTTATGGCATATTATTTTGTATTATACTTTTCAATGAGTTATAGTGTATTTGAGAAAATTTGAATGGAATCCTAGCTCACCTAAATTAAATAGTACTATGCATGTTTTTTAATATTGTTGAAAATTTCAATTTGCTAAGTATTCTTTTGTTTATTTAATTGTTCATCTTCAGATGTATCTGAAAAGTTCCAGGATTGACACAACAAAAGATACAAGCCTGATTATCAACTGCAAATTCTTGGCACAGAGCCATATCAGGTCTTATAATATTTTAAGCATATGCTTCATTCAGTGCTTGAGAAGAGGAAAAGTTACGGCATGACAACCATTGCTGATAAGATATATTATTTGAAATAATAAATTATTAATGATTATAATTAATTATTATAGATCCACCAATTACAATGCCTCATCCCAAGGATCCAAATATCATAAATTACTCATCCATCTTGTAACTAAATGACATCCATTTACCTTTTGGTCAATGTGTTACAGGTTTCTGAACTAAAGGTACTAAAATTAATAAGTGCACAACCCAGTTTTGTGTATGTGTGACACTTTGATATTTGGTGATATTTTTTTCCTGAAAAGACCCAGGATTGACAACAAAAAAGGGGAACAAATTTACATTGTTCAAATGTAGGTAAACCCCTAGTTAATTAAATTGCACTGGTGCACTCACTGCATGAGGGAGGATATGCAAAAGGGGTAAACATTTTTTTTTTCTTCGGAGTGTGATAATATGATTTAGGAACTGTTATCATAAAAGGGGGAAAAGAAGGGGCTCATTAGGATAAACTTCGGTAGGAAAAAGATAAATCAGTAAGAATATTTTGGCTTTTCTCACGGTTAGATTAAATGAGCAAGAGTCGTAGTTGGCAACCAGTACACTGAATGTCCCACCCCTAAATTTGCAACCATAGTTTATTTTAGGAAACTTGGCCATGAAGAAAGAGTTAGGGCACATACTATTTAGCCTTTGGGATTTTTTTGTAAATAGATAACAGCTTATTAGTAAAGCATAGAATAAATATAAATGTAGAATGGGTGAACACAACTCTGGGTGAAAAAAAATTTATATATAATAAGGCCACAATGGTGTCATTTAAAAATTCACTATGTGTGATATTTTGAATTTAATGTGAAATGGGTTATATGAAATGTTGGAGAGAATAGGAAAGAGAAAAAAAAGGAAAAATTGTTAGAATAAAAATTCCTTCAAGGAATCAGAAAAAATAGATAAGATAGGTATTTAACAATATTGGTATATCGTTAGTTGAGTAAGATAGGTCATTAGTTTAGCAACCAGATTGAGGTTGGGTTTTTGGCTTTAAAAATAAATCAAATTTAATCAAACAGAGCTGAATTCTCATTTGGTATGTAATTTCAAAACAACCCTAAATAAAAAAAATGGGTCAGTTCCCAAAATATAAATAATGAATATTGTTTATTTCCCCAATATTCATGATTTCAAGCAAATAGTTTAGAATTATTTATTAATGGAATTTATTTATGAAGATAACAAAATTAATTAAAATTGAAACCAAATTTGTGAATAGCACGTATTTGTTTTGATTTTATTATTTAAGGTTAAGATTTGTGGAAAAATAGTTAGTTGTCAACCGATTAAGCTTTGGGTCCAGTCGGAATTTTAGTCAGGTTACTTGATGGACAACTCACCATGACAGAGGTTTGAAAAGAAAATTCATTTTGCTGTTAATATTTTCCATCATGAAAAAGAACTCAGCTTTCAGTTACACGTAGATGAATCACAGTGACACTAGCAAAAGAAGAAGTAATGAACATTTGGGGTTACATGACAGATTGGAACTGGAAAGAAGCTATGATTATCTAGCCCAAGAGGGTGAGGTCATTGCAGAAACTTTTGAAGCCAACCCTATCTCACTATGAATGTGTAGGGTGTGTTCGAAGTGCCAACCATGGTACAAGTATGTTTATTATTATGATTTTTATAACAAAGAAACCTTTAAAAAAGGAAAAAAAAATCTCCACATCCTTTTCTTTTAACCAAGCTATGATATGTTAGCACACTTAGAAAGACAATAACTTCTAAATGAAAACAGCATTTAGCCATAATCAATAGTTGTTGCCCATAAGATATTTGAGTGAATTTCTTGTTATGTTCTAGCAGTAAAACCTTGCAGGAATAAAGACACATCAGACTGAATCCATATTCTGAATAAACAACCCATGGGTTGGGTAAGACCCAAAATGGATGCTGGTCGCTGTTTTTATGCTATACGTATATATAAATACAACAGGAAAACAAGGTCGTGACCCTAGCATAAAGGGTCATAATTAATTCCGTTAGAATTCGTGGGATAAGGGGAATAACTCTGCTTTGATATGTTGCACTTTATAAAAATATATGAGGACAATTACCCTTTTTAATATGAGATTACATCTAAAATCAAATATTGAAAAATTTTGTGTAATGAAACCAGTTAAAAAAAATCAGCAGTGCATTGTGACCAACTCTGGTGGAATGAAATCAAACAATATGCATTAAATGCAATATAATTTTGTTTATTGTGACATACCTTTTACTCATACTGTTATCATCATTTTAGTTTACTGTTATGGTATAAAACATTCATAATGAAGTAATGATTTAATTGTGCCCCTCCTAATCTAATCTACTTATAAAACTCTTTGGAACACGTTTCCTTGCTTGCTTGTCTGCACACAAATGTCCTGTTTGGCGATTCCACTTAAAAAAGTATTTAATCTTTTTCTTTTGATAAAATGTAAACAAAATTGGAAGCAAGAATGACCGCTGATGTGGGTCACTGTTTAAAAACAAATTATTTAAATTTTCTACATGTTTACTGATTAGAACTAACAAATTAAAAAAATATTAGATAAATTGACAAATTTGTGAAATATCAAATAAAAATCTTTTTATTTTTACTTTTCAATAAAATTCTGCAATATTCAACAGAATCTTATTGATATTTTAAAAATTTTCTGAATTTAGGTAATATTTTTAATTTGTTTTAATCGATAAAAACTGTAAAAAGTTGAATAAGAAAAAAATCGATAAAAACTAATAAATTAAGTAAGAAAAAAATCCCCCCCCCTACCAAGCATGCCATTAATTTAATAACAAGAAAAAAAATTAATTATTAACATATTTAAATAAAAAAGTAAAATCAGCAAATAAAACCTTTCATCTCATTTTATTTTATTTTAGATTGAAAGGTCATGGGTGTTCTCTAGTTTATTAAAGGGCATTTACTCATCAAGTTTTCTAATTTGCTCGTTTTTCCTGTCTGTTTCTATTTCATTGAGTCATTCACTAACCAGATTAGTTAATAAATGCACAGACTTCCCTAAGATTGTTATCTTTATTTTGTATGACAAATCTGTTATAGTAACATGATTATAGGATCAGATATGAATAAATTAAGCAGGATTCACAGGACTAGAAAATATGTATGGAAAAGTAAAATATCAAGCGGAAAATACAACAAAATCAACACTAATTTGTGGAGTTTTATATCCATTTTCTTCTTTTCATATATTATAGGTGATTAATGTTTTGGTGAGTAGAATTGAAAGAAATAAAACTTAATCTTTACTAGTATTATTCGGACTATCGTCCTCATCCAAATAATACATGTAGCATTTATCAGACCACATCTGAAGGATTCTGAAAAATAATGTTAATCTTTAGTTTACCTTCTTCGTGTTCTTCATTCACATGGTGAAGAGCAGGTTCATAAGCCGCTGATTGAGCAACAGAGATAGCAGTCAATGGAAAATTCTCCCGTCCAACTCTTTTGCGTTCTTCTTCAGCCCTGAGTGCCCGAAGAATCATTTCTTGTTGTTGCTTTCGACGAGTTGTTGTAGCGGTCACCAGTGTTTTCTAGAAATCAATCAATCAATTAGCAAACTCAGTCAAATGAATATTTGAGAAATGCTAAGAGAATTTTTAAAGATGTTTGATTGAAGTATTCATGTAGTGATTGAATAAGTAATGCAAGAATAATTTTATCTTTAGATAAAAAGAAATAAAAGAACAATTAAATTTTTTATAAAATTTCTTGGCATCTTGTCTTGTTTATGTAAAAAAATGTTCTAATACAAATTTGTATAAAATTAAGCAACGAAAGCTTTTCCATAAATTAGGAGAGCTGACTGGTAAAAACATTTTATCCAGTTGTAAAACACAATATCGTACATGTTCTAAAATCATAGGTTCACAGAAACTTTTTGAATGAATTATATATCAGAATAATTAGAAGAATTTCAAATTTTTGAAATAATTTTGAAAAATTCAAATACACTCCTCCAAAAAATTAGAGAAACACTTTTTAATTAGAGTATCTGTCAAAAGTGCATCAGAGAAGTCAGTGTGCACCTTTCATTGACTGGTTTATTGAAGAATAAAAAGTGCTGCAGGAGTCTTTAAAATGACATTGGAATGTTCATTCTTGCTTTGCAAAAACTAAGAGATAGCCACTGTTCTTCACACTAACTTTGAGAGACATTCCAAAAGTAATGTTGCCTATTTTTTTTATTGCATCAGAATGGATTATAGGGGATTGCAAAGGGCATTGTTATGATAACTGAACTTATGCATTCATGGAAGTTTCATTTCTCTCTTGGAGATATTGATGGTGTGAGACTCTAAGAAAGCAAGTCCTGTCATGGACATGCATCAGAAACAGAAATGCATCATTGAATTCCTGTATGCAAAAAAAAATTGAACCAATCAACATTTACTGGCGGCTGTTGAACATTTATGAGGCCAATGCAATTCATGTCAGCACAGTTTGGATATGGATCTCATCGATCTTAGAGTGGAGATAAAGATGTGAGGGACAAAGTGCAATCTGGATGACCAGGCACAGGTTCTTATTCCTCACCAGCAAAAGTACATTGAAAATGGTGGTGACTATGTAAAAAATGCAATTCTGGAGCACAAGCAGTTGCTCTTTTTAATGGCACCCATTCATAGCTCTTTAACGTTTTGATTTAAAAGTTAAAAAAATAAGAGGTATTACTTTTGGAACAACTCTCATAATTAAAACATTTTGTTACTGAGTTTTAGAATATATTTTCATTTTTAGAATATATTCTTATTTTGAAATTTTAAGAGAATAGTAACATGTTGAATGCAATGTATACTAACTACCAAAAAATATGCTGATACTTTTGAAATTCTGTAAGTCACAAATTTAGTCTGTGGTCAACGTGAAGGTAAATTTGGCTCAGGTTATTTTGTATTTTTCCTTACTTACTGTTTCTTCCTGGTTTAGTGTGACTTCTTCTATTTTAGCCTTAAAGTGTGGCTTCCAAGGGGGATCAACCACAGTTTGAGTAGGTAGTCCTATGGTTGGAGAGGGCAGAGTAAAATCAATATTGGGAGGGGGAACCTAAACAAAAAGAGAAAAAATTCATTGTGTTTTTTCATATAGCTTGAGTGTCTGTATGTGATTAAGAGGATATTGTTCATACTATGTTAGTTTGTGAGGGAGCATGTTTGTGCATAAACATGTGTATATGTGTGTAGCCTACACCCAAAAGTCATGATTTACATTCAATAACATCTATTTTGAGCTGACTTTTTATATTTGAACAAAAATCTAACATTTTATGGGGAAGTCTACATCATACTTGTGCTTTAAAATCATAATGAATTTCAGTTTCTCCATTATATCTGCATTCTAGCTTATATATTTAAGAAAAAATATCAATTCCCTTATATTCTTCTATTTTTGGGTTAAATAGTGCAAACTAGAATTATTCAAACATGTTAAGGGTAAAAAAAAAAAACAATTATTTTCTTGAAAATAATGGAAAAGGTTGATAAGCAATTAAATGGGCCAACATTCAACATTTTTGTCATTAAATTTTTTAACAATTACAACAGATTATTGTTAGTATCATTGAATAAAAAATTTATTGATTATGCTGCAGCATAAGTCAAATATTTTACTCAAAATATTTACAATATTGCAATAAATTAGATACAACTTTTACAATAAAGATTCTAAATAAATACAATATACTAAGATTTAGGAATAAAGAGTGAAATGGGATTTAACCAAAGTGTCATTGGAAGTTTAGAAGTCTGAAAAAACTAGAAATTCTATGAAAAAAAGGGAAAAAGAAAAAAAAGAGGAAGCAAATATACCTTGAAGATGTTATTTGCTCCTTCCTCCATTCGGGGCCATACTTGATAGCGAAACTGCCAAAGAGTACCAAATCTGCAAAAGAAAAAGCTTAATAAAATGACATTCTGATGCTACATTAGTCAAATTCTTTTCATTAAGAATTTATCAATTGCATAAAATTAATAAATGGTTTTATTGAAATATTTACTTCAGCAAAATCCTCCCACATAAACTGTGTCCATTGCTTTATTGCAGATTACAAAAAAGTCAATATTTCAGTAAATATAAGTTATAAAAAGCTGAAA
>JAYKTE010337862.1:0-11060 GCA_036873565.1 Xipholeptos notoides | reverse complement strand
ATTTTCAAATTGTGACTGATTATAAACTCTGAAATTTCTTTCAGTTTTTTTAATTACACACTTAAATGCAAGGGGGGTCAAAAATGAACGACAACACCTACCTGTGACCAGATCATCATTTGCATTACAATTCTTTCTTTGGTTTAGACATATCTTGAATTTTGGAATTAATTTTTATATATTATTAAGTATCTGATTTACTCTGGTTAAAATATCTTGTAAGTATTCATTGTCTAAATTTATTAAATCAGTCTAGATTATTATCTTTATTCAAGTTATTCATACTTGTATTCTCATCTTCAGTTTTATCTACCTGAGGAAAACCGAAGAGCATATCAGCCAAAACATTGTAAAGATAATGCTAAAGATGAGAATAGAAGTTTGAATAACTTGTGAAAAAAGATCTTGCAAATACTTTTGAGTTATACTTTTTTATATTATATGTCAACAAACTATTTCTTTCTAAATCATATATCTACAAAACAAAGGCCTCAGCATTTAATAACTCCCAGGAGTGGATATTCATTTGAGCATATTCTTTCCAGAGATTGAAAGCTCATGAGATTGGCATTTAGCTTTTATTCCCAAGTGCTAGTACTTACCTTCTCCATGATGGAATGGAACTCATAGAACTTTGACCTAGTTAATCTAGCACCTATTTATACAGCTGTGTAAAGAAAATACATTTTTGAGCCATACCTTTCTTATATTAGTTTCAATATAAATGGAATATATTGAAAATAGATTGATATGTCAATATGTTGTTATACTCTTAAATAAAGAAATAAATCTTAATTTCTAAATCTGTTTAAAGAACTTTTGTCATATAAAATAAATATAAAAATCAAAACAGAGTAAAGAATATTTGTAAAAATATGAGGATCAAGATTTATTCAGAAAATTCCAACACATGTTTTAATACAGGAATAATGATACTTTCATTATATTGCAAGTATTGATTTATATTCTTTTTAGTGATTTATGATAGTTTCTGTGTTAAACAGATGCCAGCCAGCACTTTGAAAAAATAAATCTCCACCTTTATATATTTACATATATTCTTTACTCTGTTTTAATTTATATATATATTCTGCTTGAAACATTCATCTCCACTTTAAATAAGATATTTTAGAATATTCAGACTGAATTTCAAATATTTTAATAATAAAATATATTTTAGCTGATATACACAAAAACCTTCTTCAGATATTTCTTCTAAAGCTCCAGAAACATATAAATCTTAAATGCTATTAAATAAAATAGCTTAACCAACTTTATTCAAAATTTGAATTTTTTCATTTTTGATTTGAACTAATATGATATCTGAAGAATTTTGAGCATTTAGAACTTCAGTATATGAGAAAAATCTAATCTATTTTATATAAAGTATTAATATTTTAAAGGCAAATTTGAGTGATATAAAATTAAAGGAATAGAATATAACTAATTAGCGGTCAATTTCAGTAGATACACCTACAATTTGTTCTGATAGACACTGCTAAATACCAACAGCTTGCTTCTTTAAAATTTCAACCAATGGTTCATATTCATTAGGTCATCCCAGAAGATATAAGAAAACACAGAATTTATTTCAAAGTATTCTGACTGAAATTGGAATTTTGCTCGCATTGAAATAGCTCACAATAAAAGAAATATCTATGAAATTTCTGTATAAAAAGAGCTGATGTCAACACTGAGGATGAAAGTTTAATAAGTGATTACTTTATCCTCCCAGACTGCCATCATCATCATAATCAATGGCACTTGCTAATTGGTCAATTATCATTGCATCTACACTTATCATTGTCACTGAAGGCCAAAGTAAAATGGGATCTGTCAAAAATAATGATTTAGCCAATCATTTCATCATAATGTAAATCAACTTCAAAACAAACCTATCCTTTTTTTTAATGAGACCATTCCAAGAGAAACTAAAGGCCTTTTGGCTTTTAGTTTCTTTTAATCTTTAACCAATACATCTTATTTAATGGTTATTCTAATATTTTATCAAAAGTGTATTTAATTACTTGACTAACTTGATTAAACAAAAATGTACCTGACAATACATACATACATACACTGAAATTTCATCTTCTTAACAGTATTTCAATCTTAGTATAAGCACCCAAATTTTATTCATTATATCTTGTTATACACTTGTCTAAAATAGTGAATTCACATAGAATGGAGACTTTATGAATGTCTGCTAACATCTTTAGATTAGTCAACTCCTATTGAAATTATAAGGTAACTAGCAATATTGCCCAGACTTGCTTGGGTTGGGTTTGATCTCTTAGCAGCTTTTTTTCTAACTGAAAATCAAATCAAATTTGATAGGCCTGAATGCTTATATATCAATTTTCAAATCTCTAGACCAAAAACTGGGAAGTTGTTTTAGGGTCTGTGGTCATGAAACTTTTGAACAATTCTTTCAATTGTGTGGGTAAGTGTGAGTAAGATTTCATTTAAATTGGACCATTACTTCTGAAAGCTTATTTTTTTATTATTAATTTTCAATATTTGCTGGGGTTATTCCAAAACAACACCTATATTAGAACACTCTCAGACACATAAGGTATGATTATGTGAATTTTCAAGAAAACTGACCCAGCCATTTCGGAGTCCATTCGGAATGAACTCACACACAGACATACAAAGTTCCATTGTTTAAAATGTTTAGATCACATTCAACCTTACAAGCATTTGTTCTGAAACATTGGATTTTTCTTTTTACAGAATGTTTTGTACAGACGGGTTGGATGAAAAATAATGAAATAATAAAAATCTTTTAAATCAACTTCTGAATTAGATGGGACAGAAAATAAGTCTGAACAAGATGGTATAAATCTAAATAAAGATAAAATACATGCTAAGCAACTTGTGTGGTATTGATACAAATATTCTTGATTTCATTAATGTTTAGATGACTCTTGATTTTTCAGTCTGTTCTGTCTTTTTATTATAAAATAACCTATCTTATTTCAAATACTTGGTCTGGCTCCTTTTCGAGAAGAAAATTTTGATTGTTTGTACTGGAAATAACTATCTTTTCTTCAATATTCTTCTTTTGCTTTTATTTTGACAATAATATTCTTCTGTTATATAGTGATCTTCTTTCAAATGTGACAGTTGTGTAACTATTCCTTGATGCATGATATTGAAATAAAAAATTATGACTATTACATCACACCCACACAAAGTCAATAAAACATTTCTAAAAACAATAAAAATAGATGATAGCAGTTCAAAAGCAAAGGGAAAACCTCATTCTTTATCAATCAAAGCAGTTTGCCTCTAATAGCTGGAAATTAATATAAAGAATATAACATTTTAAACTAGATCCATTTACTTGTTTCAAATTTTCCATCATTAAAATTATTCTGCAATAAGAAAATATACCATTTTTATGAAACTGAAAAGATGAATATATGATGAATATTTCACATTTATTTTTGTGAGAAAAAATACAAAATATTAAAGCATCTATTCCTCATTCATGTTAAATTAAGATCTAAGTACGAGAAATCTGAAAAATTATCACAGGAGAGATTTTGAGAAATGAAGAAAATAACTATTTTGTTTGTGTGTGTAATTTTGACATATCTTCAACATTTCAAACATAGCATTTAAGCCGTAGCTTGAAAAAATATGTAGATTTATATTTTATCATTTGTTTGAAACTGAATGCATCAGAAGAAGTGGAGTTTTATTCATGGGTGTTTTGTATGTCTTTTTATAATTTCTATATAAAATACTATATATTGCATAGTAATAAAATGTCTAAAGGATTAAAAATAGCTCTTTTGATATTTGTATGGAGAAAAACATGTGAAATGTTTTTGTATTTGTATAGCTATTTTATCATATTATTGCTTAAATTTATGTTTTAAGTTTTTGGATTGCCATCTTCAACTTTATTGTTACCATCAAAATGTTTTGGTATTGTTGGATTATAATTGTTGAGAGGAAGTCGACTTGGGACAATGAGTAGGCAGTCAGACTTTGGAATCATAATATGCCAGTTCGAATCCCAGTCCTTTCGTGTATGCTCATATTTGGGCTAATACCCTCGGGAAAAGTAGGAATCCACACTATCCCTCCAGCTATGGGTTAAACAGTGCACATTATGTTATTCAGAAAACTATGTGTTGACAAAAGAACATTTATCAAAAAATGATTATTCTTGGCATTAAATGACTTTAAAAGGTTGATATGCTGTAAAACAAAATAAACAAACAAACAAATATTGTTAAAATGGGAATAAAGATGAGGATAACAGTCCCAAAACTTGAAACACAAATGATCAATCTTCATCTGAAGCGGTTTGAAAAATAAAATTTAAATACTTTTAAGTGTTTGAGGAGTACATGCATTTGCTACATTTTTGTTTTAATGAAAACAATATTTTATGAAAATATCTTAAGGTAGGATAATCTATGATAGCTGATTAAAATATGAAGAAAAATTTTCCAGCAATTCAATTCTGTGCACAGATAAAAATACTTGTTATGATATTTTCTTATAATAATAATAATAATAATAATGATAATTATTATTACTAGTATTATTATTATTAAAACTTAAAATAAAATCTCATAACCAGTATTCTTACCAATAGGACCCATTATAGTGGGTCCTATTGGTAAGATTATCACTGTTCTCATAATTTCACATGATAAAAACATATTGAAGCCTAAATTAGCTTGCCAATTTCAAACTCTAGATGAATTGTTGCATTTATTTTCAGATCATGCCAAAGAGAAAGGTATGAATCCTCTCATTTCTCCTAATTCATGAATTGAATTAAGGCAGGTCTTAGCCATGAACTGAATTCTGGTAACATAGCCCAGATACTATTTATGGTGTTTTGAGACTTTGAACATCATCAACTTGTGAAGTTGGCCACTGAGAAACTAAAATTGTAGATATGTTGCATATCAATTTTTTGCATTGCTTGCAAAATGTATATGGTTTCAGTTGATATTTTGTTTCAAAGTATTGTAATATGTTGGTGCTGCTCAGATGTTTCTTTTGTAAATTAAAGAAATGAAAATGTGCACTCTATAAAAGAAAAAATGAAAATCACCTTAAGAAAATACTTCTGCATAATGTTGATATGAAAGAAAAGTTGACAGCATTTTTATTAGTTTCAATTTCCTATTTACTATATATTTCCTTGAGTTGGTTTTACTTCTGGAACCAGTTTAATGTTTTTCCTACTTCAAAATCCAAGACTTTTTGGAATACCTTTTGAAGTGTGCGTATATAGCTTAGTCCTAAGGCTATACAATATTTTCTAGAATAAGACATTTTCAGAATGAAATATAGTAATTATACTTGTACACATTTCGTCACATAATACCTCAGACAGCAATTTAATTAGATAAGCAAATATGTACTGTGAAAAATCTATCAGAGATTGTCTATCAATTTCATCTTCATGAAAATATCATTTTTATTGTTAAGTTCAATAAATTATATCTTTACAAAAATTATCCTTTTAGTTCCTTCAATATAATATCAATATAGCCTTTTATTGTTGTCCCATTATATATATATATATAGTGTGTGTGTAGAGAGAGAGAGAGAGAGAGAGAGAGAGAGACATATGCATCAGTCCCTTATTTAAGCATATTCAGTTAAATAAGAATTAATAACTCTTTTTATCAAGATTTTAATTTTGATTTCCTTCTTTTCTAACAAGATTTTTCACTTTTGGATCCAGTTGGTATAGATAATCTTATTTTTTTCTTTGCCAGAGTGCTTTTGCTAATCTTCTCTAATTTATTATACAATTTAAACAAAGAAAAAAATTTTTTTTTATTAAAATGAACAGTGTAAAGACAATAGACAAAATAAACCTAGCCACATGAATGGCCATTGAATGTGATTTAGCGACAAAAAAATGAAAATAAACCATCCATACCAACTACATTCTAAATCAAAAAATCTTGTTGGAAAACAAGAGAAAGTTGAAATTAGAATCATAAAAAAAGGGTTATTTACTTTCATTTAACTAGATGTGCATAAACACACACACACAGAGTTTCTGGTGTATCTGGCATTGCATATTGTTAAATATACTAAATTTTATTATTACAATTTTGTATATCCTGTATTTAACATTAAACACACAAACACACCTTATTTTTGTCATTGCAAATCTTTGTATAAAAGCGATTTAACTTGGTCACTGTATGTTTTACAATCCTGAAATTATTTAAATATTCTTATTGATTACGTTTAATTTAAAAGTTATTTATTAAAGATGGCTTTCTAAAAATCTAGCTCAATTAGATTTGGTTTGACATGCTTACAATCATTCATGTGCAGGAGATATTACTAAAAAAATGAAGCTTTATATTACGTATCATAATTAAAGATGTATGTATAAATAGACTTAATTCCATTAGTGTATGCATTAAAAAAACATATGCAAATCCAATGTTTTATGTATCAAGAGATAAGAAATCTTGTGATTTCAATGGATAATGATATTTATAAAAAGAAGCAAAATATTTCAAATAGCTATTGCTACCTTTGTTCACTTACCAACTAATTGAAACAACACCTATACATTAGAGTTTATTGATTAATTTTTAAACATAAGTTGGTTTGTTAACAATAGTAGCAATAACTATTCAAAGTATATTTAATAAATACCTTTATTCATTGGAATTAAATGCATATACCATTAAAATCAAACGTTTTTAATAAGTTGACGAGTGAAGAAGAGTAGCAATAGCTACTCAAAGTATTTCATAATTATTTTCTAAAAGACATTATTCACAAAAATAGTTGTTGATTTATAATATCATTGTTTTATTCTTAAATCTAGCCTATGGCTCATCCACAACAGATTAGGCCTTGCAAGCCATATAAAATATAGGCATTCCTGAAATGGAGGATAGGGAAATACCTGATACTCGGACATGAGTGGGCACCTAGGACAATTCTTAAATCCACATAACACAATCTCCAAACAATTTGGCTCAAAGATTATTTCTAAATTTAAGGTGACTTTTATAGCATTAAAGTTTTGATATTAGAAGTTGCATATCAGTTCTGATAATGTTGTTCCAATTTTCATTTAATCTTTTACTATATTTCAACAATGGCAGATGAACTATTAGCTTTGATAAGAGAGACATAAAATACTTTTTCATCAGGACTGCAGCCACAACCACCCAAAATACATCTACAATGACTGGCACTCTGTTGCCTTTTCCCCTCTCTTCATATCAACAGAGATAAGGGACAAGACGACATGTACCCAATACTCAGACAGGAGTGGGAGCTGGCAGTGTATTAAGAAAATGGAATGGTCAGGACATTCTTTACCGCTTATGTTGTAACTACCTCATAGTCTGTTTTTAATTCCACCATTTTATTTTCTATGCTTAAAGATGGATAAAAAAATATTTTTAACAAGAAAATCTCAATTACCATATTTACTGGTCTATTGAACACTGACTTTTTATTTTCTAAAAAATGCACCAGAAAATTATCCTGCACCTAATACAGTCATATAATCTCTGAAGATTTTGAAAAAAAACAACTCCATATTTAAGCTTGCCATTTTTTAAAACTTTATAACATAAGTAACGGATTTTAGTACTACCAGAATATTTCTTGGAATCTATTATCAATTTACTATGTAAGTAAATTTTACTTTTTAAAAGATTAAAAAAGAATGCTTAAAAATGCTTCTTGGATAAATAATTGTAATTTTTGTTAAGACTTACTTCAGTTTTATTTCTAAATAAATGCCAGTGATATTATTTGTGCCTGAACTATATCTTCATATCTCATGAAAATGATGCATTGATATAAAGTTAGAATTTACATTTTTTTGTTGTAATATGAGTACCCCACTCTGAATATTTCAATAAAAAATAATCCAAGTGTAATAGCAGAGTTCTTGTGAATCCTAGAAAACCCTTAAATTTAGGTTAAAATTTTCCTGTCCTAAAAAATTGTCATTTTTTTTTAAGAAAGAAAAAACCATCACAACTATAATTCTGCTTGTAATGAAGATGGTAGTAGAAACTTGAATAATTGGAATAATGATAGTAATCAAAACTTATCTAATAAGTTCCAACAATAAAACAATGTTATATTTTTCATATGAGTTTATAATCTAAAATATATGCTTCCCCCATGAATAAATGAAAAGATTGTATGTTTACTCTTCTTTTGACTCCATTAAGAGTAAGATATCATTATTGAGGCTTTTGAATATTAAATTTTGATATGAATATCTTGATGCCCTTAGCTTCACTGACAAAGATGTCATTTCATTAAAAATCTCAGAAAAACATAATTTTCTGTTTAAATGGCAATATTTACTTACTACAAATAATTATTAATGTTGAAATATTTTTGGCATACTGATTAACATACATTAGAAAATAATCTAGATTACATGCATACCTAGGGAATACAGCAATAAACCAATCTAGTGCCAGAATTTGCCTCATGTAAATTATCTAATATATCTTAATTCACTTTAAGTTTGTACTATTCTCCTGTCTCATTTGAAGAAAGTGATACTATTTGCTAACTCCTTAGTGAATATAATACCAACATTGAAATATTTTCTGACTAGACCATTACTATTTCTTTTGCTTTGGAGAATTACACATCTCAAACTAATATTCAGTTTGGACTATTTTTATTTTATTTTATAAAGAGTTTTTTTTATAATTTTCAAACTAGAATAATTTTTGTTGCCTTCAAAAATGGTCCAACACTCCACATTAGGAGTTTCAGGTTTTGTTACATAATAGCTTCTTCCAACCCTGTTGTGCATGCGACATCACAGGGCAGAATGAGGGGAAAAGAGAAAGATGTGGAATCTTGTGTAGGAAAATAAAGAAAAATCCAAATTTATAACAAAAAGTTCTTGATACTGCAGTTTATCTTGACTGAATCTATTAATAATTTTCAAGCACATATAGTTTTTCTGCATGATTCTTTTCTTGACATTAATCTTATAAGGCTTTAGAACAGATTTGGAAACAAGTAATATGCCAGTGGGTGTCACTTGTTATATTTTTTTCAAGAATGATCTAGAACTACTCCTCGAGGGACATTAGTTCTGTGTGTGTGGCTTTATATATTTATTTTGTGTAGTATTGTTTATTTTAGAATTAATCTTAGATTAACTTTTAGATATAAACACTCTCTTTAAATAAACTTTGTTAATAACTAATGAAAAAAATATACATGCACTAAGATTTTCTTCTTTTCAATTGCAATACTTTCCAAGCTGTGTGTAATATTACACTAAAATAAGTTTTTTTACCCTCTCTCTCATATATAAGATTTTAACATTGTTTCTTTGAAGATCAAATCATGTAGCTCACAAATTTGGATTTTTTTGGTGTAACATTATATAGTCCATCATTTGAAAAAACATTCCTGTTCAGCATCTGAGTTAAGAAAAATTTTAAGATAACACTACCATTCTACAAGAAAACATTCTAGAAGAACTCTACATTAGAATTTAAAAAATAAAAAAACCTATTACTAGAATTAATTTTAAATTGATCTATTATATTTTGAAGTCCTTATAATTGATTATTGCTATTATTAAAAATCAAATGTCCAGAAATTGATTTGAACTTTGCATTTTAATTTTGTTTTTTATGCTATGCCCAAGTTGTTCAATACTCTTTTAGTCAGAGATTTCTTGAGAAATTATCTCATGTTTGGTGTCATAATAATTTTAATGAATTAACTGGACAGAACATCTTTGAAAAGTTTTATGCTTACTTGTCATATAAACCCTGCCTTATTGCAGGTCAATATTTTTTTGATTTTGAAATTGCTATGAAACATAGAGAAGTAAAATTTGGTACACTGGAAGAGCATAGCAAGGTGCCTTATTTGCCTGATTTTTAAGGAATTTGAACAAATATTTTCAAAGTTATGCTAATTTTTCTATTTTCTGGTAATTTTAAGTGTGTATCACCTTATTGTGTTTAAATATGTATATTTTCGGTAATAAAGCAATATTCTAACTTCATATTTCTATTTATATAAAATAAAGAACATATCCAGTAAAAAATTTAACCAAAAAGAACAAATTTTACATTATTTTGTTTAAGGAAATATTTATTTATCAACATAACTCCTATGTTTCAAAATCCCTTTGAATATCCTCTTGTCAACTGATTATGTCAATTGGTGGATTTGAGATGATATAATGCTATAGGAAACTTCCAAAATTTTCCTCCAAAATTTATCCTTTGACGAAAATTGAACTCGTCCTTCATAAACTTTCATCTTTATTATTGACTAGAGCTGCTCAATTGGGTTTATCAAAGTGACCATGTCATCAAATTTTCTCCACTAATGCCTAAGGACTTAAGGTAGGATGCCGTAGCCTTGGCTGAGTGGGATGGCGCAATGTCATGCATAAAAATCAATTTGGGGTGTCGTACCAATGGAAGGTCATCAAGCCATGGTGACAAATGCTCATTTAAAAATGAAATATTAGACTGGCTTGTCAGTTCGACACCTTCTGGCACTCAAAATGGTCAAATTAGTTCATCGCATATTATTTCAGCCCAAACATGGCACCTCCACCTCCTTGTTGACAACGGAATCAATGAGCGGTATGGAATCCAAGAGGACTCTGAACTTTGTCTGACCCATCTGGTCCATCAAGGGTTGCACTGGCCTCATCGGTGAAAAGAACATTTTCAAAGCTAGTTTTCATGTATTTCTGAGCCCAAGCCAAAAGTTTTTCCTTATGAGTTTCGTCATGAGTTTGGTTTAAAACAGGTCTTGCTATGGGTTTGATGCTTCATGCAATTTTATTTAAGTCATTGCAGCGTGTCTTTTTGGACAAGCAAGGTATTCCAGCCTTGTCAATATAGCAGCACTGTTGCTGCTCAGCTGCTTGATAAATAGATGGTGTAACTGCTTAAAAGATTAAATCCACTGAGTCTTACTATAAATGGTAATTTATTCAAAAAATCTATATTTCTGGTATTTCTTGCGCGTGCGCAGTTCGTATTAACATTAGTTTTGTACAAAATAACTATTATGGC
>JAYKTE010337751.1:0-11061 GCA_036873565.1 Xipholeptos notoides | reverse complement strand
ATAACTAATAATACATTTCAAAGATTTAAAATCCTTATGATTATGGTTAACAGAACAAGAAGAGTGTATCTCCGTGGATTAAATAAAGGGTTCAGTTCGAAGTTCCGTAAAAATACCCAATTAAGACAAGAAGGTTACCTGAAAAAAGCCGAAGGGTTCATTGGCCAAAACACTGCCAATGTAGGAATGATGAGGATAAGAGTCTAAAAAGTAGATGTACAAATTATCAAGCTATATCTGAAGGATTCCGAAAACCATGAATCAGCTGTGATAAAATAGAATATGATTTTTCTGCTTAGTTTTTTTTGTCAGTTAAAATCGACTAAAGATAGCAAGTTAAGCCATTGGGCAAATCCATACTGTTATGCTTTAAGCTAATTTGTGTTGTTAAATTTAGTTTTGTCTTGTCATTGTGAATATTTCAGGAATTGCTTTTGACACTGAACTCTACAGCGAAAAAAGAAATGTAGATAATCTAAATCCTGTTTAACTATTGATCTATGCCCATAGGGAATTTGAATGGCGTCGCTTAAAAAAATTGTGGGCGTTCATAGGGAACAAAACTCTGTCTCAGACAGATTGTCTTTTATATAATAAATTACTACAACTGTTACCATTATTGTTATTTGAATTCTCACACCGGTCACTCACAACACTTGTATGTTGTTTGTGATTAGTGGTTTTCATTGGAGTCAGAGTGACAACATGTCCGCAAGTGATGATTCAGCAGAATTCGCTCCATCCCAGTCAAAGACTGTATAGTGCCAGTTCTCTTCGGGGTTTCACTCTAATATATCCATCTCTCACACGAAGGATCAGCAGAATCTAGATTCTTCCAACACCAACTGGTGACTTCCGAAAGCAGAGTGTCAATAAGTCTCCCCTGGTACCTCAGCATCCTTTGTAGCCGGCGACTGCTTGCTCCTCTTCTTGATCATTCAAATTTTTTCCCTCAGTTATTTTTCCATTTTGTTTTGTTCACCTTTCATGGTCCTTTAATCTCTTGATTATATATGTTGTGTCGTGTCGTAGTTTGCAGTTGCTTAAATATTACCATCTGTGAATTTTTAATTAAAGAAACAAATAATTTTATGCGAAGAATTAGTTTAATATAAACTTATTTCTAAGTTTACGCTTTTTTTTTCTATAATCAAATTTCATTTAAAGTTTTAATTAATGTATTGTAATATTCCAGTTTTATATTGAACAATTGATATTTTGAAATTATATCCACACATGTAAATTTTCGAGCCTTACAAACTTATTTCCAGTTAATGAAAAAAAAGGAATGTTTTTTATTTTAAAAACGTGTTGTGTTGTATTCTACCGTCTATGAATTTTTTATTAAATAAAATAGAAATTTTATATTAAAAACTTAAATATTAGTTTAAAACAAACTTAGTAAAATAAAAAGTTTATTTGAATTTTTTTCTTATTTTAAGTAACTTGAGTGAATTTAAACGTATTTTTTTGTATTTCAACAAAGAACCCACAGCTCGGATAAAGTTTACTATTTTATTTTTTCTATGATAAAATTTTATTTAAAGTTTTAATGAAAGTACTGTAATATTCCAGTTTTTAATTGAAAAATTAATTGATATTTGAAAATTATATTCCCACACACGTAAATTTTCAAGTTTTATAAAGTTTGTTTCTACTTAATGAAAAAAAGTTACTTAGACCGAATTTGAATCTTCGACCATTTTAAAAGAAATATACGCTACCGATTGCCCCATGGCAGAATCGAACTTTATATCTCTAATTTTACCTTTTTTATTTATAACATCCGCATGCTTTTTAAACAAATTTTTTTAGAAGTTTTATTTTTACGATATTTGATAATCGGTTCAGCCGTTTCAGTTGATTATTTTATTTTAGTAATTTAATGAAAAATGAAGATAATAAAGAAAGTTTAACTCAATGAGAAAGTCTTTAAAAATAAACAAAATAATCTTTTAAGAATTAAAACCATTTTTAAATCAATTATTTTCTTACAATGTTCGTAAGCAAAACAATTCCTTATTTGTTAATGTACAAAATATAACGTTAAATAAAAATATATTACAATAATTAAAACAATAATTTATTTTTAAAAATAGATTAAAAGTGGAAAATAATATAGTCGACTTTTAAAATTTATTCTAGACGAAAAAAAAAAGAATTTAACCAGTATTATTTTTAGTGTTGTGTTGATATCATCATCCACAGCAGCAGCATCGCGTTCTAGTTGCTAAGCGACAACATAAACAATGGCTTTACCGATTATAGATAAATTAATAATAACGATTTCCATAATAGATATTGATAATTATCGGGGGTATTCAGCGATAAAACCTAGCCAATACTACTCCAAGACATATAGACTAACGTTCTGTAAACTGTTAAGAAAATCTGTTCAGCCGTTTCGTAGTCTATAGGGAACAAACACACACACACACACACACACACACACACACACACACACACACACACACACACACACACACACAATTCCATTTATATATTGATTTATTATTTCTTTGTTTGTGTTTTTCAGCATATCAACCTTTTTCAGATCATTTAATGTCGATAACAATAATTTTTGATAAACGTTCTTTTTTTCCACACGTTAAATAACATAGTGTGCACAATTTAAATCGTAGCTGGAGGGATTGTGGGTATTCATACCTTTCCAAAGGGTATTCGTCAAGATGTCAACGTAAACGGAACGACTGGGATTTGAAATCGTGTACCGTACTACGATAGGTCCACTTTCGAAGCAGGAACATAATCTGACCACTTCTACATTGTCTCGGCTAAAGAGCACTATGCATTTTTTTTCTATGAAACTATTTATCTAAAAAACAGCATGTCTTTCGAATCAATACAAAATGGCCAATAAGAATTACGATGATATTTCTTTATTTTTTTCACGGTATATCAGCTTTTACGACATTTAAGGCTAAACGAATATTTGTAAGCAGGCACTTTCCATTTTGTAAACGAGCGGCACAAAAAGAAGAGAAATTAGACAACTTAAAACATGAGGGAGTTTCTTCTTCTTCTTCTTCTTCTTCTTCTTCTTCCTCTTCTTCTTCTTCTTCCTCTTCTTCTTCTTCTTCTTCTTATTATTATTATTATTATTATTATTATTATTATTATTATTATTATTATAAGATCTCACATCAATCACCAGGCGCTCACGCACCCAGCAACCATTATTATTATTATTACTATTAATATTATTATTATTATTATCTTAATAGATCTCCCCCAGCGCGCATTTCGATTGAAATGATGACTTGTGATGATGATGATGATGATAAACAAACTAAAAGAATAGTTCAAGATTTTCCTATTTTTTCAAAATGGTCAGTTTTGATTGACGGCATGTCAACCTTTCCGGTGTTTCCAAGAACAATTATAACAAAGATCTTTCTAACGCGTCCAAGTTGTTAGAGGAAGCAGTCATAGTATTTCACCCGTAGATAGAAATAAGTAATATCCCGGAAGTGATATTTTGTATATTGTTTATCGAATACATTCTTTTTTGAGAAAACAAAAAAATCAGCCCATTTGCTAACCTTTAGGCAGAGAATAACTCCGGACGGGTTGACATGCCGTTAAAATCAACCAATCACCAAACCAGGCAAGTTGTTTTCAGTGTGGAGTGGTAATCTAAACGGGTTGATATGCGATAAATTTCAACTATTCGAACCCATGATATTTTTTTTCATTTTATGTTGACGAGATGAATCATTGTTTAACATCATTAATTATTGATTTAATCCGAACTGTTTCTTATTTTCTTTTTCTTTTTTTATTAGAATTCCAGAATGGGTTAAAATAAATTGTTTATTTATTTGAGTTCATTTAAAAGTATTGAGTGTTTCGCCGGAGAAGTGGTTTCTTATTCAAGCAAATAGTGTAAAATGAGATAGAAAGAGGGGTGAGAAGGGGGTGGGAATCTTTGAAAAAAAAAAGAAGAAGGAATAAATAAATGGTCAATTGAGAATCGTAGATATCTGATCCTTAATCCAGCGAAATAACGGTTTGTCTCCATGGAATCCAAATCAATAATAATAAAGAGAAAAGGGTGATCATTTTTCGTAACTCCTAAAATCTAAAAGGGGGAAAAATAAGTCATAAAAGAGAATTTAGTATAGAAGAGTACATACCAGAGGAAAAAGACAAAACAAAAAAAATGATACACACATGTGCGCTCATACACACGCAATTACATACACATAAACAAGGGTCTGTTTGTGTAGACACCAATCAACTGATATACGCTAAAACACTGATTATCATTTTTGGTTCAGGAGATCATTTGATACAATTTCCATTTTCTGATATTTTAGCAGACTCATTTCTAAAATGTACCTACAACTGGGGATCTATTCAATTACAGAAGAAAAAAAATATTTTGGGGTTGATTTGAATATTTGGGAGTGGTATGTAAATTAGCAGGGGAAAGGAACCAACTGTGTGACAAATGAAGAACTCCTGTTGTAGTGTTTGATAGATGACAGTCAGTCGCCTCGTCAATAATAACTCCCGACACAAGCAAAAAGAGATGTAGAATTCCTTGCTGCTACTGTTACAAATAATAGACAACTCCGAAAATTGACCGATTATCAGTCAAAACGGACTTTGTTCCCTTAAAGATTATTTTTAGAGGAGTAGTGCACAACAGGACATCTTGAAATGTCACACTTGGTTTTTGATTGAAATTTTCCCAAAAGCTGTCATCTCCCAAGGAATTTAGAGTTTTAGAAAACATGATCTTGTTTTTACATTGTAATTAGTTATAAATAGAAACGTTTTGCCGTTGAGAAAGTGTACTTTCTTCATTCAAGTTATTCGGACTCCTACTCTAATTTTCAGTATTACCTTCTCAAAGTGTCGACCGATTTTCTCCTCGGCCTTAATCAGGTATTAATTAAACTCGGGAACCTTAATATCGAACTTGAGACCCTCCAAAAGATAGACAGTCCACATTCGGCTGAATTGTTGTGAATATAACACTGAAGATGAGAATACAAGTCTGAAAAATTTGACAAAAGACTCGTCAAACAAATTCAGAAGATCAATATCCATTGTGAAGATGATAGTAAAAATCCGAAAAAAACTTCAATAAAGATAATAAAGATTCGTCTGAGATATTCAGAAAATCGAAATATATTTCTTTAAAAGATGTGTGTGTGTGTGTCTTGTATTGATTTTTAAAGTCAGGAACGGCCGAAACCCTTTACACTGAATATTGTCTTTCATGGTTGTGCTTGCTAAATTGGTATTATTAATTGAATTTGTGATTTCATTGTTGACTGTATTTATTTTGCTAACCGTACAATGTTGTTACTTTAATGTGGTTGTTAGTGGCTGTCAGTTGTTTCTTGCTTGGTGGTTTATTGTTTCTTGGTGTGCATGTGTGTTCATGGATTAAAAAAGTAAGTTCCAAAATATTTTTATCTGTACTTTGTCTTGAGGTCAAAATATTTGGGCATGATAACTATTTATTTATGTGGTGCTTCATACATTAAAAAAGAAGGATTTTAATATCTATACCTAATTCTATTTGTTTGTTTTGTTTGTATTACGGCATATCAGCCTTTTCCTTTATTTAATACTGAGAACAATTGGTTTTGAGGAACATTCTTTCGTCAACACGCGGTTTTAATAACACTAGATGCACTATTCAATCCATTTTGTAGGGAATGTATGAATTCATGCCTCTCTCAAGGATATTATCCCAAATGTAAACGTAACGGAACGACTGGGATTTGAACTCTCGCATTACGTTTCAAAAATCCGAATGCCGATATTATTCATTTAACACGTTTTGAAATGTATTATTAGCAACCGAGGGGCCGTGAAGAAGAGAAGAATGGAAAAAGAAAAGAATGAAAAAAAAATAAATAAAAGGGAATAAATATTTAGTGAACCCTGTCGTATGCTACCAGACTTACTGTCACTAAAAAAATCTGGTCGTTTACGACAGGTAGTCACTGACTAATGGCTCATGAATGACCCATTGACAAATTATCCGTGCATAGAAAACCGGTTATTAATAACAGGTAGTCGCCAAACGAATACAGCAGGATACTAAATATGTAAAGATATAAACTAAATGATAGCCTAATGACAGGCAAGTAGACTGGAAGGAGAACACCCTGCAGTCATTGATTGAAAAGATGTAAAAATGGTGAAGGAAACTTATTGCCTTTTAGAAGGACCACCAGACGTTGGCAGAGTCGGTGATTCTTTGATGCTGGGCGTGTGAATTGGATGCACGAGGGTGAGTATCCGAGAAGATGCGGCGCCGTAAAGTCTCCGACTGGGACTGACTGAGCAGAGTATGCTGAAGTTTCTATCACAAGGAGACTTGCTGTCACTCTGACTCGAGAGAAAACTACTGGCTGGCCACTAACAGCTCTACTAGCTATTGGCGTGTGAACTCCTAAATATAATGATGGTGGTGATAATAGTAATGAGGATAATAGAAATAATGACGATGATGATAATAATACTGATAATTACGATAATGATAAAATAATAATGATTATAATAATGATGATGATGACAGTAATAATATCAATAATAATAATGATAATGACGATAATAAAAATAGTAATAATGACGATGATGATAATGATGACCATTATAGTATCAACAACAATAATGCACTTAGAGCGAAAATAACCAACAAAAAATTGAATTTTCCACGAAAGAAGAGAAACAAATTGAAAGGTACTTTTGTTGAATGTTTTCGTATGACCCATGCCGCCGGATATGACTAGAAAGGTTTTTAAATAAAGTAATAAAGCACCCAACCGAAGCTTGTTCAATGAAAACATTTATCATTAGTTCCTTCCTTGCTCTCTTTTTCTATATTAGGTACCTTGAAATAAAGGTTGGGGAAGAAGCAAGCAAGCACTTAGAAAGTGGTCATATTGCCCCACGTTAACTGTTCCTATTTCACAGGTGACTGGAACAATATTTAATGTTGTGTTGTGTGTTGTGGGTCCAACCAACCAACCGCCGAACATTTTCGTGTTCCGTTGGCCGCGCATTGAACCCATTGACATCCTGGAGTGAGTGAGAGAATTTTGGGCTGTGTGTATTCATTAGAACTCGCCGCATTTTTGCCAAACGGCCATCTATTGAAAGGGTGTTCAACAGAGACGCACAGGGCCTTCCTTATCTCACTTGAGAAGACAATAAAAGAAAAGAAAAGAAAGACAGAGCTATATTTTTATACGTTCTATTTAAGTATGTGTCATATTTCAAATGAGGTTTCTCTTATTGACATTTAGCAAGGGATGCCTATAAAGTGAGTAGTAGGTTGTTAAACTGAAACTTCATAGGGTGACAACCCCTGAGTGAGTGAAACCTATTTTCCCTTGATATGCAGATGAACCCTTATGCGTGACAATACACAAGAGGTTTTAGGATACCCGAGGCGAGGCGAGGCGTGTAGATCCATTTATATTAAGAGGTTAATTTTTAAGTCTACATTTTTTTTTTTTTTTTTTTCTATTTATTTTCGGTTTTTAAGCCACTCTATATTTTGTTTTCCCTACGAACAAAGTGGACCCCTAATTTTCCTATCTTTTTTTTTCTCATGCCTCTAAACCCCTTTGGTTGTTTAATTTTACTTACACGACCACCCTCGTCCTCAACCATTACCCAGTTGTACAGCAAACTCTTTTTTTTTCAGGCCAAACCTTTTTGTAAAACTGTTTTTCTTCGTGATAATAACACTATTTAAGACTTTTAGACTGCTCTGCTTTACGACACATCAATCATTTAATCTCAATTTCTAAATGTTAGTTTCATGGAATAGCTCAAAGAGAGGTTAATGGCAGGAAGAAGCTTAACAAATGTTGAGGAGTCTGGCTTTTAGGTGTGATAGACATGCTTTTCAATTCCATATAATTTGAATAGCTTTAATTAATAATAGATGTTACGTTCACTCAATATTTGATATAGGGTCGGGTCGGGTCACTAAATACACAGACTACCAAAGCTGAAAGAAAGCCTAAAATTTGAATTCTAGAACTTACCCAAATAAAATCCTGTACACAGCAGTTGTTATTCATATTAAAATAATTTTAGAAACATTTTATTGACTCATCTACTAATTGTTCATTTGTAATAAAGGCACATTTTAACGCTAAACCCATAAAACAATTCCCACGCCTCGGTATGGACTAAAGTCTAAATATTTAAGTTAAAAAAAACTTTTATTAATCTGGCAAACTCTTCTTCAGCAATTCTAGTATATCATAGTATTTATAGTATCTATAGAAATGATATAGTATTTATCATTTCTATTTAAAATATATTATCTTAGAAACGGATTTTTTAATATGTTCAAAATAAGAATGAAACAGCCGTCTAGAACTTCCAAATTTATAAACGATATTATGTATTAAAAATCATTAATTCAATTTACAATATATACTGGAATATAAAAGGTTTATTTCCCCGACTTATTGTACTGTGTTATTGTAAGTCCTCAGAACTCCAGTTAATATCCGACTATAGTGCTGCTGCTACTGCCACTTAAGTCTTATAGAAAGAACTTTAGAGCACTTCACCTCCGTTTCTTTCTTAATCCTGTGTGGTGTGTGTGGTGCCCACCAACTTTGATAGCTTTCTTTCAAGAACAAAAAAAAGAAAAAAAAAAACAATGGAAGAACAAGAAACGAAAGAATTTTGTGGTATCGAATTAACTTGTCAAATTTCCGTTTTCTGCAACGTGACCTAATTCAAAGAATAAAGAAGAAAAAGAAACAGAAATAAAAATAAACAAACAAACAAACAAACAAACAAAAAAGAAAAAGAAAGAAAGAGAAAAGACTCATTTAGGACACACGGTACGAAACAAACTCCCAGAAAATTATGGTTCACCCAAAAATAAAATAATTGAAGGAACTGGCGAAAAGGACAACAAAAAAGAAATATATAGAAGATATTGCACAGAGAAATAAATGTGCAGTGAGCATGGCATTAATAACGCCTTTTTTAAAATTACAGATTCAATAAACAAAGAAAAATAATAAGAATTATAGCGTTGTGTCACACGCTAAGTAATCCCCTTATATTTCTAAACGTTTAAAGTAATTTTTAATAGCCCAAAACTTTACAATCGAACGTGAAAAAAAGTCGAGGGTAATCAAAGCTCTTCCTTTATCCTAACACTCCTCAAAGAGTACCAAATTGGCTTCAAGATCACTACTTTGGCTCTCTCGATGAATGTGTTCTTGACCCAGTACATAGGTCAGCCAAGAAATATTTCTGACATCATTGTCATACAATCTGTTTCATAAGCATCTTCTTAAGAGATAGGGGGAATTCGATTTGGCCGAGTGGATAGGCGGTTGGATTTCGGAATCGTAATACGCGAGTTCGAATCCCAGTCCTTTCGTTCGCGTTCATATTCAGACTAATACCCTTGGGAAAGGTATGAAACCCCACGTTCCCTCCAGCTATAGGTTAAATAGTACATACTGTGTTATTAAAAAAAAACTAAATGTGGACAAAAAATAACGTTTATAAAAAATGATTGTTCTAGGCATCAAATGACCGAAAATGGTTGATATGCCGTAAAACACAAATAAACTCAACTCTTAAGAGATAAAAATCTTCCCAGGAGAAAAAGAGGGCGGAGTGATGGTCTTTTCAAGAGTACTATAACATTGGGTAGGTGGCTGCGTGTCTAGTTGGCAGCGGAGGAGTTGGGTGGACTGGAGTGCTCAATTCGACAATGATCAAACAAATGATTTTGGGTTTGTTTTTTTTTAAGTATAGGAATCAGTTATTGACAATATTTGCAAGGTTTGTCTTTGTTTTGCTCCTCTCTCAAACTTCACCAAACAAATTTAGCTCTACTCTCTTCCCCCACATTCCCTCCTGCTATGGGTCAAATAGTGTAATTTGTGTCATTAAAAAAACTGTGAGTACAAAAACTAACGTTTACCAAAAATAATTGTTCTCAGCATGAAATGACCTAAAATGGTTGATATGCCGAAAAAAAACACAAACAAACAAACTTCTTATTTCCATTTTCCAAACAGGCATAGAAATCTGTGGATATCCAAATTTGCCATGATGCTGGATGTTTTCAAATATCTAAGTTATAAACACTTGGTGATTTAAAAAAAAAATTATTTCAAAAATCAATAATAATTTGAGACAAACTGATATATTGATTCAACAATCAACTTGATGTTTATTTTCATTCATCTATATTTTCATCTAGAAGTGAAGAAATGGTTCTTTTCATTGAGACATAACTTTCACTGGCAAACATAAGCTGATTCCTCACTCAGTGATACATTAACCCAGCTTAATGCTGTAGACCCTAGTGTCAAATATTTAAACCTTATAGCAAGGAATATAAGGATTCTACACATAAGCTCCATTAAGCATTGCCAAGTGCTGACCAAAGTCTACTGACCCTTTTCTAAGACTCTCTATCACCTTAAACGAAAAAGTTAAAACGTTAAGCACCATATTGACCACTATTTTAAATACTCCAATCAACAAGATCATTCTTATTTTTGTGGGTCCTCTAGTAACCAAACTTTTAATTGATCCCAGATTAGTTTTGACACTGGATCATTAAGAAAAGGAATAGGATCAAAACTGATAGAGTTTTTCAAGAAACATGTTTATTATGCAAGAATTTGACAAAAGTAGAATTCAAAGAATGGAATCAATAGTGGGAGCGTGACATATTTTTCATGGCTTATGACATGAATTAATGACCAGGCCTTTTCTTAACACTTTCATAAAACTGTTCGAATCTAAGCTAAGGTTAGAAAAGGATCAGATTTTATATAACAGACTTAAGCCATTTGAGTTCCTTTCAAACAATGAATGATGCATAAGTGTATGTTTGTTTGTTTGTTTGTGTTTTACGACATATCAACCTTCTTATGGGCAGCGAGGTTGGAGCAGTGGGAAAAGCTTGGTCTTTGGATACGTAGTACATGATTTCAAATCCCAGTGAAAACCATTGCATTCACTTTCAGCTGTCTCGGGCAGATGAGGCTTGAGGTTGGAGCAGTGGGA